>JANFOE010001188.1:0-166961 GCA_025667525.1 Glebionis coronaria | reverse complement strand
CACCAAGTTCAGCAACGGTCGATCAAGTGAACGATCGAACCGTTGTATGTAGCCTTTTGAAAGGTACATATGACTACTAGTAACTAGTAAAAGTAAGAAACCGATGTGTTTAACATTACAAATTTGAGAAAACAAAAACATGTACGAAACAAAAGGTCCTTTTTCTTTAAGCAGTTAAATTTTTTGAGTCTTGGTAGATTAGGTTTCATTAGGGGTGGCAATCGAGTCGTGTTCGTGTCGACCTGTTCGGATTCGCGGGTTGACGTGTTATTATAATTTATAACCCAAACACGACCCATTTATTAATCGTGTCAAGAAACTCAACCCTAACCCGCACCTGCATAACATGTGTTACCCGTTTTGACCCGTTTAAACCTGTTTAAGTAAATATGTCAAGCGGTAAATAAGGTTGATGTTTGTCAATCAGACTAATTTATATGCAAAAAAGGATATAAATATGTAAGAAAGATGATATGTGAATTATAATGCCAATTACTCTTATTAATACATAATAAAATATATTTAATCAAAATCTAACATAAGACTAAAGTTATATATTTATTTTTAGAGGCTTATATATACTTAAACGGATTCACGTGTCGACCTGTTTAAATACTTACTCAACCCAAACACGACCCATTTATTAAACGGGTTATACGGGTTGACCTGTTTTTGACCCAAACCTGTTTATCCTTGACCCAAACCTATTTATCTTCGTGTCGGGTTCGTGTCATTAATCGTGTCGTGTCGATAATTGCCACCCCTAGGTTTCATGAAATCAAAGTCTACATCTCATATAGTATATTTGAATTGAATTCAATAAGCTCTTTATCAAGTTTCAAATATCCCGTTTGGTCTTTGAGTTAGGAAAAGTGTCATTATTATGCTTAAACTGAATCAACTCAACTTGTACTACATATCTTACTTAGTCGTACATGTACAATTGCGGACTCATTCATAAGTAGAATGTCCTACAATAAACTCAAACAAGTATATGTATTGATGTAATATTCGTCTCCCTACCGTTTACATGAATTCTGTGAGCTTGACAACATTATCTTAAAAATTAAATGTACAATATATGTGTCTCCTTTTGTGAGTTTTCTCTTGGGTATTACTGCTAGGTGTCTCGCTAATAGCGATTTGATGACCAAGACATCTAAATTCGAAGGGTATGTGTGATAAAGTTAAAACAATTGTCGTTATGTGCTATTTAGTCTTGCATAACAATCGTATCGTACTTTTGGTGTCATTTTCAAGGAATTACAAGCATTAGTTGGTTTGTACGACGCATGCACTTAACAAGTAATCAAAACGTGAATATATATTTATTGTATGTTGAATAAATTGGTAAAATGATGGAATAAAAACAAAATATTATGGGCTGTATGGTTCACACAACCAGTGTACTATTTGTCAGCAAAAGTAAAACAAATTTGTGTATTCTAATACTGTACAAAGTTGTCAGAACAGTAAAACTCTCAGACTTTCACATTTAGAAACCAAACTACCATTTTCTCTTTTTCCTTTTTTTTATCACTTTCCTATTTTCATCTTTTTCTTTCTCTGTCTTTAACATATTTACAAATCTTATCATCTATGCCACCATTACTTACAGATTTAGTGCATCGGTATAAAATTGGTTGTTCATATTGAAGGTCTTTATCTGTGTGTAATTCCTGCCAAATAATTTCAGCTAACAACTAACTACGGTCAATCACTGACCACTAACTCCGGCCAAATAATTCCGGCTAACCATTGTCATCATCTTCCGACATTTTAACCACCACTATATCAAACCCAGAATCAACCCAGATCTCAATAACTCAAAAAAAAAAGAATGAGATCTGAGATTGAATAAAAAGAATGAGATCTGAGATTGATATCTCACAAAGTATGCTAGGATCGATCTTAAAACAAATTCACCCGAAGCCCAAACTTTTCATAGGAAGATCTTTACCAGATTTACAAGAAGAACACAAGATTTAATTTTATTTATTTATTTTGCAGAAGTGATTTAGTAAGATTCAAGATAAATGATAAAGAAATAAAAGTAAAATTTGGTAGGAGAGAGAGAACAAGAAACGTGAGGGATGACAGAGAACACTATTTGACATTTTGTTTTAACTTCACTATTTTTGTCTTTTATTTACTTATTAATCATTAGTGGTGTGGGTATACTAGATCGATGGTGTTCCAACCCACCAGGCCAATATTATTTATAGGGTCCATTGTAACTTGTTTATATGGAACACCGGCAAACATGATTATATATTCAACCAAAAATGTGTTTGGAAAACGTCATTTTATTATAGTACGTGGTGGGCTGGTGGCTACTTTTGTCAAATGCATGAAAATCATTAAATTAAATCCCAGAAAGAAACATCCAATTTCGTCATATATAGTTTCCTATTCAACCCGATATAAAGCGACCCCCATACCGAGATAATACTTGTCCATTTATTAATGGCATTATTGTCATGGTGACAAGAGGCCAAGGCATTATGTGTCAAAATTTACAGCTAAGGGTCAGGTTATACAGACCCCCCCCAAAACTCCCATCCATACCCCCCCTGTTTTTTGTATTTTTTTATTTTTTTTTTATTTTTTTTTTTATTTTTATAATTTTGGTTTTGTTATAAAACTGTGAAACGGAAAATACGGAATTAAAAAAATAAAGTTTAACAGGTCAAAACTGTTAAACTGACAAAAATACGGAACAGAAACTGATAAAAAACTGTCCAGAAAATTATAAGGGGACAAAAAGTACACAAATAATGTACTTTTTGTCCTTTTTATGTGGGACAAGGGGGGTATGTATAGTAGCACCCAATGGAGAAAATAATCATACGATGATGATGTATGCAATCAGCAATCTTATGTAAACTATTCACTGTTATGAAGATTTTATGTTAAATTAAACGGGAAAAAAACGAAAATGGTCAAAATCATCTTTTAAAAGTTAAATCATGGTCAAGTTTTTTCATTGGGACAAATTTGGTCATACACAAGTGCACAATTGCACAATTCCATCCAATTACCGCCACGTGTCCCTCCAACTTCAGATTTTAACAAGGGACCGGACCCACATATGTCCCCATTTACTTGATACAGATCCTAATCGCTGGGGGAAAGTCTATCGGCGCAAAAATAAAACTCGAGGGGGCTAAGTGTCATTAGTTTGAAGTTATTAGCTAATTACGTATTTCTTTTATCTTGCTGTGTAAGGATCGGTATCTATATATAGACCGATCCCCATTAGGTTTTGGATCATTGGGATTTTGATTATTGTCTTTGTCTTGTCTCTGCCAGAATCGTATCATTACTCCGCCCCGCAAAAACACCTTGTCCTCAAGGTGTTGTTATCTTGCCTGATGTGATTCCGGGATCCCAAGTTCTTCGTTTTATCCCCTTTGTGCGCTTCAAGAGCAAGCAGCACGCTTGGTATATGTATTTGAGCTTTGTGCAGACTCCTAATTCTTCACGTGAATCTGATCTTTCAAATCCAGTGCCAAGGGAGGTACCTAGCTTTGTAGGTTTTCTAGTTCGGACACGTGCCACCACAAACTTATTCCAAAACAGCCTTGCGTTGATCTTCCTGTTAGGAATTCGTTGATTTAGTTGGACCCATGAAGAATCGACTTGTCCCTCCTTATTAATCTCTTCCTTCACTGATTTTATTGATCCTTGGATCTTCTCAATCCGCAATGAGCAATCTTGACGCGCCTGTCTTATAGATTCTGTTAGTGTAGAATGGTGCAACAAGAACGTGGACCGTAACTCTTTCATCATCTTCATGACCTCAATTAACCCTTCTTCCAAACTCTTTGATTTCATTACAGCAACTTTTTTTTATGAACAGTAGCCGAAGCCGCTGGACAGTAACAGATGAACAGTTTTTTTTTTTTTTTTTTTGAAACCCTAGAATCGAAACAGATACCAATTGATATGAACCGGATCGATTATAGAGATAAAAGGATAGATAGGCTATAATAATGGGATAACCCGACCCCCGATGGCTTATATTAGTGAGATAAACCGACTCCCCAATTAACTAAGAAAACAATAAACCAAAATAAAACATAATCATATTTCTCTGTCTCTGCCAGAATCGTATCATTACTATGACAATATTTGTCTTATTATGTTATCAAATGCACAACTGACGGCGCTCAACTTGCAAATGCTCAACCGGATATCAAGGTTATGACAATAGTACATAATTTTTCAATTTTCAATAAATTGAAACACAGAAGTTGTGCATTTGAGGGTTGAGCGCCGTCGGTTGATCATTTAAAGGGTATTTTTAGTGGGACACTTGTCACAATATGAATGATGATAACCATATTTGTCTTTAGTTGAAAACTTGACCATGATAAGGTTCTTAAGTGATTAAAATAACCAAATTGGTCTTTTTCCCAATTAGACGACCGGTCATACTATTAAAACTCCTCTTGCTTATTTATAAAGTACAAAAAAAAGTACAATTTATTTGTTGTTTTCTTCATTGTTTATACTCTGACATCAGTTTTTTTTATTAATTTCCTTTTTACATTTTTTGTCTATTTAATATTTTTTTCTCGTAATTAAAATTTCTATTTTTCGCACTTTCAGTCTAACAGTTTTATACTAATAAATATAAAATTATAAAATAAAATAAAAAATATAAAAAATTAGAGAGCTTGGATGGTGAAAATGGAGAAGTCTTGATACCACCTTTAGAATACTATTATCTGCAATCTCATCCAACCGGTCGAGCATATAAGACAAAAAAATACTTAATATAATATTTAAAGAATGCAGAATAATGAAAAGAAACAGACGATCGGGTCGTTAGGTGACCTTCAAATCCTTGAGTCAACCTTGCCACATTTTAATCTCTAAATCCCTCTCTAAATATGCCAATATCACATGTCTTTATCACGTTTTGTAATTATGAATAATCTGATACTTTCCCATATTACATCTTATTAACCCGTTTTTATTTATTGTTTAAAAAGTAGAGTATTTTTTAGCAAGAAAGCATGAGCAAACAAAAAAAATTGGATAATTTCATATATATCATTAAAAAAATTCAAATTACATCAATATCCTTATAAAAAAAATTTTTTGTGCCGATATCTTTTCAAGTTATAAAAGTTCACAAATATACTCAAATTTAAATATAAATTATAACTAAATTACTTACAACTTCTTTTTTAATTTCTGAATATTAAATAACATAGCAAATTCCATTTATGTCCTCCGAAACCTAACTAAAGAAATTAATGCCTGTGTTACTGTCTATAATCTTTAACCTCAGAGCATCTCTCAATGTATTAAACCCTTTCAAACTTTTATATTTAATGCATTAAATGTAAATTAATTAAACAAAAACCTTTTAACATTAGATCAAAAACTTTTTAGTTGGGTTTACAAAATGTTTATAAAAATACTTTGCATATGCAAAGTCTTTCTATAAACCTGTAAACCCAACCAAAAAACTTTTGGTTCAATTTTAAAAAAAATTCTAAAAACTTTTTAAAATAGTAAAAAAGTTTATATAGCTTTTCTCCATTGAAGATGCTCTCATTTCGTCTTCATCTTGTCTACCATCCCAGTTACATCAACCGCAAATTGTTTCACCATTTTATCTGAGCCACAATTATAATAATAGTGTATAAATATTTTAATTGAGATATTAAATTATGCATATAACAAACAGGTCCTATCTTTTGTATTTGAAATTATTCTTTAATATTTTATTCAGGATCGATAGTCTTGTATAAATATATTCCTATGAATCATGGTTTGGTGTGCTTTTATATTTGCGTTTGGCTTGGTGGGTTCATACCCCATTTGTTTAGGAACCATACCCTATCATAATTACGTAATCATTGAATTTTACTGAATATTAGGGAGTATTTCTTTTACATAAATCAAGAAAGAAAACTAACTACAGTAATACTTACAATTATTTAAAATATAATTATATTTTTTTCTTTTATGCCTAAAATACATTAATGGCACTAAAAAAATTCTTCCAAATCTTTTCTTTAAAAATTGAAGTAACCATGTCCATTCGCTTAAGACATTCTGATAACCCCGTTAAGTGGGTTAAGACATGCCGGTAATCACGTCCAGTGGGGTTATAAGTTAAAACATTCTGGTAAAATTAGTTTTTTAATCGCCGGAGGTTAGTGGGTCAACACACATAGTTGAATCTACAAGTATAGTAGACGCTGCTTCGATCAAGAAATAATTCTCGGGATCAAACTTCAAACTTGAACCGTACGTCGAGAATATATTCAAATAATCATGACCACATTACCACCAGGTGGTTTGTAACTTTGTATGAACGTGGTTGCAACAGTAGTTTGACCGAAGGTGGCGACGGAGGGGCCATGGTGGTTGCTAGAGGTGGTGTCAGGTGGTGGTGACACGGGCGGTGGTAGTGTATGACGGTGATCACACGGTGGCAGTGGTTGAATGGTGGTTGGTCGAAAGTGATGGTTGTTGTGTTGGTTAAATTAAGATTGTGTGTTGTTATTTTATGGTTTTTGTTTGTAGAAGATGAATGCTACTGTATTAAAAGAAAATAAACACCGATTTTTATATTCTTAAAATTTAAATTGTATAGCTGTGCATTTAATACGACAATTTTGTATTGGGTAACACAAAAACACAAAAACATAGGTAATAGAAAAGTCAAATGGGGTAGGAACCACATCCCTCCTGCGTTTTTGAGTAATCTTTTTAGTGATTACTCGTAAATGTTAGTTAGTGCTAAAAAGAAGGTTAAAGTAGTCACAAAATTATTAAAATGGGTTTTAAATGTTAAAGATATTTATTTAAAGTTTTTTTTTGGGTAAGGGGATACCCCGGTAAATGGATATTTATTTAAAGTTTAATTATATATTTTCGGTATTACTACTACGGAGTATATAAAAATCTGTTTGTAGCTCAATTGCTCATGGGTAGAAATGTTTTTAATGAAACCCATTTGGTGAATCTTTATCTGCAGTTTTTATTTTGAAGTAAAAATTGCTTTTATCATTTAAGACTAATAAGCCTGTATATATTCATGGGTTATAATACAAATCTTACTTGGTTAATGGTTAATTTAGGATTTAAATAATTTAATTATATATAAAATATAATATATTATAAGTTAAGTTGGGTTGGGTTAGATTGTGAATCTAATTCCCTTATAGAATATTTTGATAAATTATTAATAGAATACTTAAATTTTTAACATACAACATTAATAACACATGATATAAGCAAAATAAGTTTATTTAACCAAAATAGAAACTTGAAACACAAAATTGTAACAGATGAAATTAAATACTATATTTAAAATACTTAATCACCACTTTTACAATAAATATAACATATAGTACAAGCAAAAGAAACTAACGTAATACATTAGCAATTTCAAACATCTAATTATAACATATTTGCATTAAATTATACAATTAAATTACCCCATCATCCCATTTTACAATTAAAATAACACATGGTACAAGTAATTTATACTTATATTAATACTAATTAATACATAATAATTAATATACACTTAAAAATAAATATAATTAATACAACTTAATACATAATTAAAACAACAATTACTTTAAAATATAAGAATATATTTAAATTGTACAACAATTAAAAAATATTTTTACAAAAAAAACATGCATATTATGTCTATCTAAAATGACAATGTATATAGTTATGAAAATCGAATCGGGCAAAGGGATTCAACCGACAATCGGAGTCGCCATCAATTCAGCTAGACAGTTACATAAAGATACCCAAACCTTATAATATCGTTTTTCGTGATGTCGTTAAAGGAAAACATAAAAATTTGTCAAATACTATGTTACAAGATACCTGCCACCGCAACGCACGGATACTCTACTAGTAAATGATAAAATGAATTGAGATTAGTTGTGTCTGTGTGTATAAGACTATAGTTGTATGAGTAAGAGTATAAGAAATTAATATATTAATAAGAGATTAGGTTAAGGAGGTTGTGGATAAACATAATCTATATTATTTTATAAATCATTTGAGACTTTCTTAAAATAAGAAAGCTGAAAATTTAGACGTTTTTTCCTACTAAATAAAGTAAGTTGTTTATATCTTCATCAACCTTATATACTATAACCCTTTCCAACAACCTTTTGTAACAAAATTTTGTAACAACCTACTTAAATTACATTTTTTCTTTTAAATTAAAAAATCTATTTATTTATTTATCATTTTTATAATCTAATTTCACCATATTTTATAAAATTTTATACTCTTTAATTCAATATCCATTTTGCTACTATATTTTTATTAACTATTAACTTTTTTTAAAGTTAGAGGGCTTTTTTTATTTTTTACAACTTTATCAATACAAATTTAATGGATAAGAGATTAATATTTGTTAGCTTTAAAATGATTATAAGTACTCGTGTGCGGATCCATACTAATCTTAGATAATATATATCTTAGTGCGTAGATGTACTTTTCTTGTGAATTATGTATAATGTTTATCTTGCAGAAAAAAAATTCGTACGATATTACAACGACAATATACAATAATGTTTCTAAGACATGATTTAAAGTGGCCAGTTACTGGCTAAACTATGAACCAGTTGTAGTCCAAAATTCGCCCTTAACTAACCGATAACTAGTAGCTGTAGAATGATGATAAATCCGTAGGTTACAATGTATTATTCATCAAATTATATAAAGTACAAACTCTAATTGACCCAACCCACAAGCCGGGCTTAGGCCATATTTTATCTCTAACACTCCCCGCACAGTTCGAGCGGTGAAATCATAAGAAAAGAAAAAACTAATAAAAAAGCAAAACGCGGCAGACTCAAGGTATATCTATCTGTTAACGATAACAGACTCAACCTATATCTATCGGCCGAAACACGGCGGACTCAAGGTATATCTATCTGCGAAACATGGCAGACTCAACCTATATCTATCGGCCAAAACACGGCGGACTCAAGGTATATCTATCTGCGAAACACGGCAGACTCAACCTATATCTATAGGCCAAAACGCGGTGGACTCAAGGTATATCTATCTGCGAAACACAGCAGACTCAACCTATATCTATAGGCCAACAACCACAAGTCGTCTCGGGGCTTGATACCCTAGATTCGACTAACAAACAAATAAACAATTATGCTATTTTATTTTATTTTTTTTTAATAAAAGGGAAAGAAACTTTTTTTTTCCTTTTTTGATATAAAAATAAACCGAATAACAAAAAGAAATACCACATCAAACTGTGCATACAAGATTTGCAGCGTTGTCAATGGTTTTGACTAAAAGTCAACCATTATCATGATGCCAACGTTAGAACATGTTTTCCAAACAACAAGATCAACATATTTCATGTTAACTTGAGCAAGATGATGCCTCCACATGCAGCGACAATGGTTACACCTTCACTGAGTATGATTCCAATGCCAGATCTTCCGTGCCCCGTCACCTCCCTTAGGTCCAACGAACGATCCATGGTTGCCGTAGCCATCTCGACGGTTGTTGTCGTCACCGAGTTTTTTTTTTGTATTTTTTTTAATGAGAGATCAACAGAATCAAGAATAGGTTGTGTGTTTTTGGAAGGGTTATATTTCTATGGATCGGTGACTTGTGATATGAAAGATTGGTAAATGTTTTTGATGATTGGGTGAATGTCGAAAAGATAGTGGTGGCAGCGAATAGGATTTGACGGGTTGCCTAAGAGAGGCGGCTCAACATAGCCACGGTCTGCTGATCGAACCTCTCTGATACCATGTAGAATGTGTAAACCCTTATAGTCTTATGTTTTATTGATCAACTATTTATAATGGTGATTACATGAAACCCTAATGGATCCTAGACCTACAAACTGGGCCGGGCCATACTTATCCACTAAAAGAATGTGTAAACCCCCATAGTCTTATGTTTTATTGATCAACCATTTATAATGGTGATTACATGAAACCCTAATGGACCTTAGACCCACAAACCAGGCCGGACCATACTTATCCACTAATAGTAGCTAGGTCGCATGAGTGAATATAACAATTTTAATAAATAACATAGCCCGATTAACGAGGAAAGAAAATGATTTCGTCCACAGTGAAATATTTCAATTTAAAAAAAAAAAAACTACAGTTTTTCAAGGAAAAATACTGTTAATATTTTGATTCTTTTAAAAGTTGACCCATAAAACTCACCAAGTAACTATTACGAGTATCATTTAGGGGTGTTTGAGATTGCTTATTTAAAATAGATTATATGATTTGAAAAGGGATAACCAGCTATTATAAAACGTAATTATAAAATATAGTGTTTGGATTTGATTATGTTGTTTGATATCACGATAATCAGATAATCAGTTTTTTTAGTGTTTGGTAAAACATATTATAGTACAAGTTATCTTATTAAATGACAAAAATAGACATATTAGTATTAAGATTAAAAAGGATAGGACACGTGAGAGCTAAATGAAAGGGTTGAATGAGTAATTAAATGAAAAGCACGTTTGCTAAAAAGTAGCACTCTCCTTCCAGCAGGAAAACTCCGTTTTCATAAGACCCTATCGTGAATAATCACTTTATGACAAGTATTTTCCAAACACTCAAAATTGATTATGTGCGTTTGCAAACTGGAATAAGCAGATAATTAGTAGGAAAACTCAATTCTAAACACCCTCTCAATTTAGAGAAAAGTTATTTTATATATAATACTTTTGTTTGGATATGAGGGACGCATCTCTACTATCCATCTTATTTTCATCTAATAGATAATATTAAATATATTTTATTTTTTACCAATTTTTTATAATTTAAATATATTTTAAACCGTTAAATATTAAACAAAAATTATTATACCATCACGACGAACGTTTGATTATCTTTCTACCAATATGCATTATGATATACTTTCGAAGAAAAAAAATTTATTTTTTTTCTTGTTAAAATTTACGTGAAATATCATATATGATAATACTGTTTTATCATATATGATAACAGTGTTAAATCATATATGATATGGATTTCTATCATATATGATAGGTTATATCATATATGATTCTGGTCATACATCATATATGATATTAGTATGATATATGACAATTTTCGAAAACGTGAAAAAAATGAATTTTTTTTGTCGATAGTGTATTATATAGCATATCCATAGAAAGATAATTAAATGCTTTTCATAACGGTATGTTTTTTTCGCATAACGATTAACGGTTTAAGAGATATTAATATTTGAAAAAAAAGGTAAAAATATATTTGGTGTTTAATCCTATCAATTTGATTAAAATAAGATGGATGGTGGGGATGAGTCCCCTCATATCCAAAGAAAATTATTATTCCAAATGAACTTAAATTTTTAATTTAACATATACTCTATTAACCATTTATATTATTTATTTTCTTATAAACCACTTTTCTTCTTAAAAAAACAAATATTTCATAAAAAGTAAATCGTCAAGCGACAAAAAATACACCCTTAAAACGAGAATTAAATAAACTTTCTATTCGAGGAGCACATTTATATATTTTCGACAAATTTTGTTTTTGATTTTTTTTTCTTAATTTACGTCTGAGAAAATCATATATGATTCGTATCACGAATCATATATGATTTTTTGAACTCATATAGGATTCATATCACGAATCAAAAGTATATGATTTTTTGAACTCATATATGATTCGTATCATGAATCATATATGATTTTCTGAAATCATATAATCATATATGATTTGTGATATATAATATAATTTTCTCAGACGTGATTGAAAATTTTTTTTATCAAAGAAAGTTCGTCGAAAATATATAAATACATTTCTTAATAAAAAGATGATTTAATTTACGTTGTAATATATGTTTTGTTTTGCGTAACGATTAACGGTTTATAAAATATTTAATTTTTAAAAAAGAATGAGTTTTTTTAGTGAAACAAAATGCATAGCTTTAATTAATTGATTAGATCGATACAAAAAATTGTACATTAAATTTTTGCCATACATAACACAAATATAACAATCTTATTTTCATTAGTGGAACTTGAACTCACGCATTTTTTATTGCTAAAAATCTCAACAATACCGTAAGACCAAAGATCTTTCGATTTCACTAACTATATAGGGTAGCAACAGTAGCAGTAATCAGTAGCAGAAAGCAGAAGTAAAAACAGAAAATGATAACAGTTATTAGAAGTAATTAAAATAAACAGTTAGCTATAGCAATTAATTTATAAAAGTAAGTGTTTGATTAATTATCAGTAGTTGTAATTTAAATGAATAAAAAGACATGCATATATAAATAAAAAACTCTTTTAAATTTATTGTTTTATATTAATAAAGATATTTATGTAATTTATTAAAATTTATACTCTTTTAATAATATACGCATCTAAAAATGTTGATTCAAATAGTATAAGAGAAGAAAGCATTTTTTAATAACTACTCATGTTAATAATTGTTACTACTAAACAAGTTTTTTTCTTAATTATGCTAACTACTAATGTTAATTATTAAAATCTTTTAAAAAAAGTTAGTTACCAAACACAACTATATTATCATGCTTTAGTGATTTGCACAGCTCTCATTATCTATATGCCCATCACATGTTGAAACGGTTCTACATGTATTAAGAGGGCTGGGAGTGGTGCCGCTGTGAGGTGCCAAACCCACGGCGCGGTCGGCGTTGTGAGTCCGACGATCACCAAAACCCACGGCGTGAGCCTGTGGCATGGGTCGACTCACTTGGCGTGAAAGGTTTTAAAAAAAAAATTCGTTCAACCCCTCAAGGTATAAAAATATGTAACCAGCCCTTTTTTTGTGTTGTGTTTTGGCGGCTGTGGTGGTGATGGCTGTTGATGGCGGTAGAAGGGGTGGTGGTGGTGGCTGTTATGGTATGCTATGAAGGAGGTAAAAGATGAAGATTATGGATAAAAAAATAAAACGGCTGACTAAATTGATGAAGATAGGGTTTTGTTTTTATTAGTTTGCCTAGTGGGCTTTTATTTAAGTGGGCCAGTTATTTCGTTGTATCAAACAAGTATTTGTTACTAGTATGGTCTCTAATTGTAGTACTCATAATTAAATGAATTTAAGTTTTTTTTTTCGTTTGTTTTTTTAGTGTACGAGCATGTTTTTTATTAAGTATTCGTAACGTATATTATTGCTAAATATTTAAGTTTGTTTAGGGGGTGTTTTGTAAAATTCTGAAAAACTGGAAATCATTTGGAGTGATGACTCCCTTGTTTTTTTATGTGAGTCAGTGAGTGAGTTTCGCTGACGTGGCACCTCAAAATCGACTCACTTGGAGTGATGACTAAAGGATACTTGTTTGAAGTAAATAGACGCCATTTACTTTGTAATGGTTTTTTTTTCCAGTGGTTATGTTGTTATTGTTGCCTTTGAAAAAAAATTACACGATGCTCGATGCTTGTTGTACTTTAAGTCTATTTGGTAAAAGTTGTTTAGAAGTTTTTTAGACTTGTTATTTTTTTTAATAAAATAATTTAATAGTTCTGTTTAACACAATAATTTTTTAAGAACTATTAACTTTTTTATTTTAAACAAGTAGATTTTGAATAAAAAGTTGATTTACAAAATTTTTTTGTACTTTCATAAAATTAAAGCAGAAATTAATGCATTTTTCTTAAACTGTGTATTTCTTGTATGTGGGCAATAAGTTTGGGACGGAGGTAGTATAACATATTTAAATTTGTTTTTAAAGTCATTTTACATCTTAATTTTACAGTCAACAACTAATATACCAAACACTTTTATGAAAAAAATACAGCGTGTAGCTCATGTTAACAATTCTTTAGTTAACAATTTACAACTTACAGTTAACAGCTTACAACTAGTTTTGTCAAACATAACCTTTGTATTAAATTAGAAATGAATGTATGTAAATCACTCCTATTTGCTAACTAAGAGGGTGTTTTTCATTGCGTTCTATACCAGATTATTTGATTTTATTTTGGAAATGAAGAAAAGGTATTTTGCGAGTTTGGGGAAACAAGAAAAATGAGATTATTTGCGCTTGTGAAGGAGTCAAATGGAGTTTTAAAAAAGTAAGAAGTATGATCTAGTTTGAAGATGAAGTTTTATTTTAAAGACCAAATTACCAAAAAATCAAATTTATCTTTCAGTTAAACAAATAATCAAATTTGTCAAACATTTAAAAGGGTACTTATCTGATTATTGTGATTTCAAAAACATAATCAAACTCAAACACTATTTTTCATAATCATGTTTTTAGACTGCTAATTATCTAATTATTTATTTTTAAAACGAATAATCTATTTTCAATAATCATTTCCAAACACCCCGTAAGTATGCTTGAAAGTATTGAGTATTTTTATCCTAAACTCTAGTACAAAGACGCTGAGTTGCAAGGTAGTTTAGCTCATACCATCAACTAAATGTGCCTGAATATTACTTTACGCTGATGATATTACGTTTTAAAACAAAAAACCTACAAAACCTTAATAATGGTTGTCGCCTCCTAAACTAAATTCTAATTCTTGTTGATCGTGATTCGTTCCATCATTAACACGTTTGATTCAATTAAGATTTTGTTTTGCATCATTGTATTGGGTTATTACGTGTAAATCGATATTCGAATTATGGTTTCTTTGGTTGAATCAGGGTTTATTCAGCGCTGCTATTAGGGTGTGTTTGTAAATCAATCGTGATGTATGTTTCCTCTTTGTTGAAGATTTGTTTAACATGAAAGTCGGGTAGGTGGTTGCTGTGATTTCGTTTAAACCCTAAATTTAATTAGGGTTTTTTGTGGTGTAATTGGTTTTCTCGTATATGGAGGGATTCAATCAGAATGATGTGGGGGGGATCCGTCGAGCGTATGGAGCGTATGAAAAATGGCCATCTAGATAGTGTTCAAGTTGTGAGTTCTGATTTGAAGAACTCCCCGCCAAAGGCTACTAAATTTCTTATTAAGAAAATTGGTGATGTTGCTAAGTAATTTTCGTGTTTCGCTTAATTCTCGTGATGAGATAGGTGCCTTTTTTAAGGAGCTTGATATGGGCTCAAATCAGGCGTGGGAACGTTTATCACAAGAGAGTCGTGATGGAATCATTAAGACTATTGATCAACATTTGAGTTTTCTTGAGCATCAAGCTGTTGAGGAGCCTATTATTAAGTCTGCGGATGTCAATAATGAGACTTCTATTATGGTTGATCTTGTTTTCGAAGGGGTTAATATTTCTGTTCCTCGAAGAGTGGTCCAGAAGGTTGGTTCTCGTTTTTAATATGCTTTGTATGATTATTTTCTCGGTCAGAGATTCGCGTGTCCAGTTGTTGAGTGTTTTTCTAGGAGCAATTGGGGTAAACATGGGTTAAAACGAATTATGATGAATAACAAGGGTTTTTTATTCTTCAAGTTTGATTCACACGCTGGTTTGGAGGCTATTTTTGAAGGTGGCCCTTGGTTGATTCACAAAACTCCTATCATTCTCAAGACATGGTCATTGGGGACTCTCTTGGTTAAAGAAGATCTGACTCGCATTCTAATTTAGGTGAAACTTCATGATGTTCCAATTCATGTTTTTGAAGAGGAAGGAATTAATTTAATTGTTTCTTTTCTTGGTAAGCCAATTATGTTTGACTCTTTTACTAGCTCTACGTGCAAAGATTCATGGGGTAGGAGTAGTTTTGCTAGGTGTCTCATTGAAATTAATTCTGATGCTGATTTGGTTGAGGTTGTTACTATTAGTGTTCCGTCTCTTACTAGTGATGAGTATACCAAAGAAACAATCCGTGTTGAATATGAATGGAAGCCTCTAAGGTGTGATACATGCAAGATTTGGTCATGATATCAATTTTTGACCAAAGAAGGTTGTGATTATTCCTAGTGCTTCTAAGGTCCATACTAGTGCGCATGTTGAGACATCTAATGATGGCTTTCAATCAGTGGGTAAGAAGAAAAAGAGAAATAGAAAGTCCAAGTCTAAGTTTACTGGTCCATCGGTTCAACCGAATGTTCAGTTTGTTCTCAAAGCAACTTCTAGTGAACCTAAGAAAGGTGGTACATTTGTGGGTAATGCTGTATCTTCCAAGAGGAAGGAAGTATATCCTTCTTCATCTGATGGTAATGTGATCACATCTAATTCGTACTCTGCTTTAGATGAAAATGAAGAAGAGGTTGCTCTTATTTATGATGAATCGACTAATCTTCTCAACTCTAAAACAGTTGGAAGCTCCTACTCCACTACTGCTGTTGGTTAGATTGGTTCATTATGTCATGTTCTATGTGCATTTTATGTTTCTAGAATTGTAAGTGGTTATAGCATGTCATAAGCAGGGACGGAGCCAAAACAAAATAGGACCGAGGGCACAAATTTTTTTGAACCTTATAGCATAATAGAGTTCAATTTTTATAAATATAGTACTAAATAAGACCGGAAACTCATTTCAAAGCACCGGGTGCATTTAAGATATATTTGGAAAAATTGGTGTTTTTTCAAAAATGAACACTAAATCGAAAAAATCCATAGGTGTCCTAGGCACCCATGGGACACCCCCTAGCTCCGTCCCTGGTCATAAGTACTAGATTAGGTGATTTATCAAGCTTGTGAGCTTGAGGTTAATGTGGTATCTCATCCACATTCCATTTGTACTTCATTGTTTTTTGGATAATATATTTACTGGGGAAACCCATTACCCAAAAAAAGCCTGAATATCCTCTTAATATGACCTATAAAACAACAAGAAAAAACAATTTGAGCTTTAATATATAACAAGAAATAATAAGAAATAACAACTTGCAACAAACTTTTAACAACAAGGACATATCTTGAAACTAACAGAAAATATAACAACCTAACTGGAATAACTAATTCCGTTAACCCTAACAAATTACAAAGGGGAAAACTGCCAAAACTGAATTTTGTTACTACTCTATCAAACTTAGCAACAAACTACAACTCCAAGGACCTAACTTGTACACGATTAAAAACTAAAAAAATGGGCTTATAGGAACTAATAAGCCGGAACTCACGAATTTAAGCCACCATTTAGGCTGAAACAAATTCCAAATTGCTTAAAACTAAAAATAAGCTACGGTCTAATGAGATTTTTAAGGGAAATAAGCTAAAAGTATGAAAAACTATTTATGGACTTTTACAAAAAACGCTTTGAGCTTATTGACTAATCCAAATGAATTTAAACTTACAAGAATTGTTAAAAAGCCGAGAAAACTTATTTTGGAACAAGAAAAACTGAATTTGATAACAGAAAAAGCTAGTTAACCTAATAAGCTAATTTGGCTTATTTGAAGAAAAAAAATTATTGTTTTTTAAGCTATTGACTAAACTGACTAGTGTAACTAACACTAAGAACCTAAGTGATCAATTTAAAATGCACAGAAAGCTTGTTTAAGAGAAATGCTTAAAATCCTATATTGACTAACAGTCTTATATAGACTGTTCAGCTAAGTTTGAAAGCTTATTGAAGATTATTGAAAAGATTAAAGCTGGTGACACTTAATGATATGAAAAGCCACTAGTATGAGGTTTTCAAAGCTGCAAACCATTAATCCTGAAACTAACTGAGTAAAAAGATAATGAGATTTAAAAACAGTTCAAAACTTACCCATACTTTTTAAGTGCAATTTTCCTTTTTTGAATATTAGCATGACTTTTGTAATGAAATTGCTTAAATACTTACTTGAGATAAACTTCTAAATGAACTCTGAATCCAAACTTGTAATGACAATTATTAAATCCTTAAGAACAGCTTATACCACACACTAGTTGTTAATGTAAAGCAATGCCTAAAAATATTGTTAGCACTAATTAATCTTTCTTAATTTTGATGACGACAAATTATAAAGACATTTATTGTCAAACACAATCATAAAACGAATTATCTAACAAACACTATCATCAATGTAATAATCATTACACTAACATATCTTAATCATGCTTAGTGATCATAAAAGTGATTAGCCTTAAAACTCACTTTTTTCAAATGTAACAAAAGATTTTTAATAAACTTTATTTTTAAGAAAATGTTTTGTTAGCCTCAAAATATTGAGTCAAACAAGAATGTTCGGTCATAGGTTTCTATTGTAATATTTATTAGAACGTTGTAATAGGTAGTTATTTAGTCGTGGTTCACGGGCTTAGATTTAAACTAATTAAAGTCCAAAAGACAAGCCCGACCCAATATATAGTCCATTAAAACCCGCATGTGGGTGGACTATATATACTACCCTCCTAGCATGTTAGGAGGGTGGATGGTCATTTGTAAACTCATTATTCTTAATCTAATATTCACCAAGTTAATCACCTCTCTCTCTACTTTCTCTCACTACTTTCTCTCTCTAGGAATTCATCTCTTTTCATCTACTTTCTATCATTAATCATCTAAATTATATGGGACAACATTTGGTATCAATCGCCACGGGGTAGATTGTGTTTGGTTGTTTGGTTTGAATTTGATTCGGTTGATTTTTTCCATATAAATCATCCCGAATTAAATTTTGTTTAGTATTTTCGGGCTAGAAATCTTGATATTAATAATTTATATCGATTTGGTAGGGATTTTCGTGGTCAAAATCGCTAGATTTTGAGGTATTTGGATTGTTTTTGAGTTACGGTTTCTTTGCCTCAAGAACATTCCGAAAAGAAAATTTTCAGAAAAGGGTTTATTATTCCGAAAAAACAGTTTTTCGGAAAAGGGTTTTCTATTGCGAAGAAGTGAATATTCTGAAAAAGGATTTTTCTGAAAAAGTGGTTTTTCCGAAATTTTTTATGAAATTATCATTATTCCGAAAAAGATTTCAAAGATTTCAGTATTCCGAAGAAGTGTTTCTCTGAAAATCTACTTATTCCGAAGAAACGTTTATTCCGAAGAAGGTAAGTTTCTCTGAATTTTTCATTTTCTCTGAATTTGGTATTATTCCGAAGATTATTCCGAAGATTATTTCGAAGATTATTCCGAAGATTATTCCGAAGATTATTCCGAAGATTATGCCGAAGATTATTCCCAAGATTATTCCGAAAAGTCTCATTTTCTGAAAAAGCATTTATTCCGAAGATTATTCCGAAGATCCACGTTTTTCTGAACTAACCATTATTCCGAAGAAAGTGTTTTTCCTGAAAACATCAATTTTCCGAAGATCCACATTTTTCTGAAAACACCATTATTCCGAAGAAATTGCTTTTTCTGAAAACATTAATATTCCGAAGAAAGGCATTTCTCTGAAAAACTTGTTATTCCGAAATACTCAATTTTTCTGAAAATGTTAGTTATTCCGAAAAAAACCCAAAAGTGAAAATTTTTAACTACGTGTGATTTTTCACCTTCGATTTTTTGGTTTCTTGTGAAGACAAATTTTAGGGGATTTTAACATTTTTCATCGACAACAACAATCAACACACATCTACTTAAGATCCATTTACACTTCATCGATTTCAAGTTTCTAGATATGGATTCTACTCAAGAGTATCGTGTCACAAACAACAATATCATGGTGGCGGGGAATAAAGAGAGACCACCAATGCTTGTATCTGGTCGGTATGCTCAATGGCAATCACGTTTCATACGATACCTTGATACAAGACCAAATGGTGATGCCTTGAGGAAATGTATTACTCATGGACCATATGTATTCAAGAAAATCTCAAGTCCTCCAAGAGCAGCCACATATACTACTGATCCAATTCCTGCAAGTGAACGTGATGAAACATGAGCTGATCTCACACCTGAAGATTGTGCTTGGCATGATGCGGAGAAGGAAGCCATCTATATGGTTCTAAGTGGGATTGGAGATGACATTTATTCCACCGTTGATGCTTGTCCTACAACACATGAAATGTGGACTGCTATTGAACGCTTGCAACAAGGAGAATCACTCAACAAACAAGATGTCAAAACAAACTTGTTTTGGAATTTTGGCAAGTTTACTTCAAGGGATGGAGAATCAATTGACTCTTACTACTCCAGGTTTTATAAGATGATGAATGACATGACAAGAAATAATCTGAAAGTCTCCACCATGCAAGTCAATGTTCAATTTCTTCAACAACTTCAACCCGAGTGGACACGGTTCGTCACTTTGGTGAAACAACAAGAAAAGTTAGATGAGGTCTCATATCATCGACTCTTTGACATCTTGAAGCAATTTCAGAATGAAGCAAATGAGATTCGAGCTGAACGTGTTGCCAAGACGGCTAATCCACTTGCTTTAGTGACTACAACTCAACATGTTCAAGGTCATATCTCTCGTGCTCCTAAGTCATATTCCACTACATCATCTTCACCACGATCTTCCACAGCTTCATCATCCACAAGATCTCGAGGTAAAGTGCCAAGAGCACCATCACCACCATCTGAATCATCATCTGAAGAAGATAATGATGAAGACCAAGCTCAAAAGAATCGAGAGATGAAACAACAAATTGCTTTCATAATGAAGACTTACAAGAAAATCTACAAACCCGCCAACAACAATCTTCGTACATCATCTAACACCAAGAACCGATATGTTGAGAGTCCTCCAAGGTATGACACACGTCGACGTGGTGAAAGTCCTTCTAGGTATGATCGACATAATCCAACACATGTTGAGGGTTATGCAAGGTATGATCGACAAACTGCCAAGTATGATACTCAGAGGATTGCTGTTGCTACTGGGAATAGGGAAACGGTTGGAAGTCAAGTGGTTCAGCAAAATGGGATTCAATGTTTTTATTGCCAAGGTTATGGGCATATGGCAAAGGAATGCAGGAAGCCGAAAAGGGTTAGAGACTCCAGCTATCACAAGGAAAAGATGATGCTATGCAAGAAAATGGAAGCAGGGGTTAAATTCTCACCTGAGGAAGGAGCAATGCTTGATGATACTGATGATGAAGATTCTGATCAAGAGCTCGATGCACATTACTCGTACATGGCAAAGGTTGAAGAAGTTCTCAAAGTCACTGAAGATGACAATGGCCCTATCTTTGACACTGAGCCAATCGATAAGGTACACACTACTGATGAATATAATGTGTTTGGTAATATTCCTGAGCACAGTGATCTACCCAATGCCATTAATGACACGTGTATGATGGAAACGGTTGATAGCAATACCACACCCGATTCATTAGACATGTGCAATAATGAGTATGAGGATGATCAACATGCAAATGAATATGATGAAGAGGAACGTATTGTGCTTGCTAATTTAATTGCCACTTTACAAAAAGATGTCACTGAAAATAAAAAGAGTCAAAATCAATTAAAGAAGGCAAATGCTACGCTCACTCAAAGTTTTGAAGAATGCAAAGCTGCTCTTATCAAATCTACTAAGATGACTGAAAGCTATAGAGATGAGCTCCTTCAGAAGACCAAAGAGCTTGAGGGGTACATAGGAAGTGCGTTAAAAAGTCAAAAGGACGATTTTGAAAACAAATATAATACAACTCTTGAGTTATTAGCTAAGGAGAAGCGTCAATATAATGTTTTCTTAATGGATGAACGTCAAAAAACATACCTTGCCAATACCAAAGTTAATGAACTTGAACAAAAGCTCTCTATGACCACTACTGATTCTGCTAAAATTCTTGAGGATAAGAAACAAGAGGTAGATGCGTTAAAACAAGACTTCAAAAGTAGATATGATAAAGAAACTGAAAAAGTAACGAAACTAGAAGCACAAGTCGAATTTTTGAAGAACCTTGTTTATAAAACGCATGATTCTATTCAATCCGTAAGAATGATAGCACCTCCGTCGATGTTTAAGGGTCAAGCTAGCTTTGCAAGTCCTGAGTACCTTGCCAAAGCTCAAGCTGCGAACCCGCATCTTTATCTTGATGAGACTGAGAGGACTGATCTTGATTGCATGCATGTTAGTGCCGATAGTGAAGCGACTGCCCTTTGGGATGATGATAGTCAACCACTTGTCAATAAGGAGTTTGTGAAACCATATAATTATGCTTATGAGAATAGTCTTTATGGTCTTTTCAACAAACAAACTCAGAAAACTCGGGAGGAAGTGTTTCTAGAATGCAAACAAAAGAGAATTTAATGGAAGAAAGCATTTGCCCCTAAGAAATCTAATGTTTACAAATACATAAACTACCTCTCTCTAGATGAATCTAAAAGCAACAGTAGGAAAACATTAGGTATTCTTAAACACCACATAGATAATGTTAAATCTATTGTTGAAAGAGACTGGGCAAAACGTGAAAATGCTGAGTGGATACGTCTGATTCCTCAAGATATTACCTTGCTTGTGAAAGAACTCTTAATTCCTAACACGGCATTGATTAAACAAACTGTTCTTCAACTTGAGGAGTTCATTTGGACTGAAATGTACGATGATTTAAAATATGTTGAATCTCTTGAGAAACACATTGAAGATCTTCAAATGGAGAAGTCTGATTTTTCAGATGAACATGATTTACTCTTGCAAGAATGCGTTTCTAAAGATGTTATGTGTGCTTATTTTAAATCTTGTGCTGATATTGATGAATATTCTGAAGTTGCATGCCAATATCTTGATAAAAGCAAAGAATGTGAACGTCTTGAAATTGAGCTTTCGAAACGTAAAGAAAATGTTGACAAAAAGGCTTTTGAGTTACTTCAACACAAAACTGATTTCCTTCAAAAACATTGTCATTCACTTGAACTTGCTTTGCAAAAAGACATTGGTAGTTTTCCACATGATAATAAATTGCAAGAAAAACTTTCCCAAACGTTTCAAGAAATGAAAGAACAGAATTTGGAAATTAAAGGGTTGAAAGCTCAGTTACAAGACAGGGACAGAGCGATAGCAGAGTTGCAGAAACTCGTTGTTAAAATGGGTGGGAAAATCGTGGAACCTAGCATTAAGAAACCTGTTGTTAGACAACCCAATGCTTCTAAAGTGAATAGATCCTCTATCTTGGGAAAACCATCTGCTTTATCAAAATCCTCGTTTGCAAAACCTGTGTTTGCCCCCAAGATAGATGGAAAGGAAAGGTTACCACAAAATCAACCCATAAGGAATGCCATAGCACCAAGCGTTAAGCACACTAATGTGATTAAACCAGGGATGTATAGAATGACCACTAAGCCCACAAACAAAGTTATTCAATCGCCTCAGACTTCTAGAAATACTAATATTCGTGTGTCTTCTACTACAGGAATAGTCTCCACTACTAGTGTTAGTCGGCCTCAGCTTAAGAGCACTCAAGTGAATGATAAGGTCTGGAAACACAAGAATCAAGGGAAGATGAAGGAAGTAGAAGCACACCCTAGAAATTTGAATGTTTTTAAGAATAAAAAGTCTGTAATCGCATGTAATGACGATATGAATGATATGAATGTGAAATTTGTTTGTGTCAAATGTGGCAAGTGTGCTAATGCTAATCATTCTATGTGTGTTATGAATAAACTCAAAGGCGTAGATACTAGAACTAAGAAGCAAGTTGCGATGCCTATTAGAGCTAGTAAACCCAAACGCAAAGTGAACCATTCTGGTGCTACCCCCACTAAGAAAAGTAATGCATCAGACTCCACCACTAAGAATCCTAGAAGCAAAATTAAGGAATTATATGAGTCTGCTAGCAAGTCTTGGAAATGGTGGTTTGCTAATCAATGTCCTCCCGGATATAAATGGATGCCGAAAGCTAGGACAGAAAATGTGAAAACGAGTGTTAGTTTGCCTTTAAATGTTGATAAGGACACTAATGATTCTATTATTACAACTACTGTGGTATCCAATTTAGCAAATGCTCCATCGTGTTCTAACTCTTCTGCAGGTGATACAAATAATTCTCTTCATACTGGACTCCAGATGCACGAAGCACATGATGGGGAATCTCAAGCTTCTAATTAACTTCGTGGAGAAGTTCCTGGGTACGGTCCGATTCGGAAATGATCAATTTGCACCGATCCTAGGATATGGAGATTTGGTTCAGGGAAATATCACGATTAAAAGGGTATACTACGTCGAAGGGCTCAATCACAATCTTTTCTCGGTTGGTCAATTATGTGATGCGGATTTTGAAGTTGCTTTCAGAAAGAAGACATGTTTTGTTCGTGATTATGATGGGAATGACTTACTTACCAGTACACGGGGTACTGATCTTTACACAATTTCACTTCAAGACACAACTTCATCAACTCCAATTTGCTTCATGGCTAAAGCTTCAACGACTCAGGCATGGTTATGGCATCAACGTCTTTCTCATCTCAACTTTGATACCATTAACTTGCTTTCCAAGAAAGATATTGTGAGAGGCCCTCCAAGCTTGAAATTCATCAAAGATCATATTTGTTCTTCTTGTGAACTTTGTAAAGCTAAACAAAGTAGCTTCAAACAAAGACCACACCAAGCTCTAAAGGACGGTTAGATCTTCTTCACATGGATCTGTGTGGTCCCATGCGTGTTCAGAGTATCAATGGAAAGAAATATATTCTGGTAATAGTCGATGATTATTCAAGGTACACATGGACTCACTTCTTGAGATCCAAGGATGAAACACCCGAAGTTCTCATTAGCTTCATTAAACTGATACAACGTGGTCTTCAAGCTCAAGTTAAAGTGGTTCGTACTGACAGAGGTACAAAATTTTTGAATTCAAATATGAGAAAGTATTTTGAAGCCGAAGGGATTGAACATGAAACATCTATTGCTCGAACACCCGAACAAAACAGCGTTGTTGAAAGATGAAACCTTACTTTGGTTGAAGCTGCTCGAACTTTACTATCTGCTTCAAAACATCCACTATACTTTTGGGCCGAAGCCGTGTCAACCGGATGCTACACACAAAACCGCTCCTTAATTATCCCAAGACACGAAAAGACACCATATCACATAATTCATGACCGAAAACCTTCACTCAAACACCTTCATGTTTTTGGATGTACTTGTTACATTATACGAGATGGTGAAAATTTGGACAAGATGAAAGAGAAAGGTGATGCATGTGTTCTTGTGGGATATGCAACTCAGTCTAAGGGATATAGAGTGTATAACAAGAAAACACAATTAATAGTCGAGACTATTCACATTCGATTTGATGAATTACAAGAAATGGCACTTGAACAAAACAGTTTAAGTCCCGATCCACAACGACAAACGACTTCCGTTCACAACCGCACGGAACTCGGAACTCAAGACCACATCAATGAACCGTCAAGTTCAACGCTGGTTCCAGAACATGTTCCTAGAGCTGATATGACAGTCGACACGACAATTGAAGAGTTGGAAATGTTATATGGACCAATGTATGATTAATATTTCACGGGGGAGAAACAAGTTGTATCGAAGTCTTCCGCTGTCACTCATGATAAGAATGATGATACCGATCATCGTCAACAACCGGATACAACTTTATCTACTTCAACACGGGTTGCTGCAGATTTACCTCCTCAGAATATTACTTCAACAATCGATCCTACAACATCCACAACTACTGTTATTGCTCTAGAGAACACAAATCAAGCAGACGATGCATTACCTGACGAAGACGAATTTATCAACCCATTCGGTACACCGGTACACGAAACTGGAGAGTCTTCTACTCGCCATTTTGATCCGTCAAATATGCACACGTTCTATCAACGACATCCTTCAACACATCATTGGACCCGAGATCATCCTTTGGTTCATGTAATTGGAAACCCTTCACAGCCCGTTCGTACAAGACGACAGCTTCACACCGATGGCGATGTTTGTATGTTCGCATTTGCCGTGAGTTCAGCTGAACCGAAAAACATCAAAGAAGCCATGGCTGATCATGCTTGGATTGAATTGATGACGGATGAACTTCAATAATTTGAAATACTTAAAGTCTGGGAACTTGTTGACAGACCATACGATGTAACACCATTAAATCTTCGATGGATCTGGAAAAACAAGATGGATGAAGAGAACACGATCATCAAGAATAAATCTAGGCTAGTGGCTAAAGGGTATGGACAAAAAGAGGGTATTGATTTTGAAGAATCATTTGCACCAGTAGCTCGAATAGAAGCGGTCAGGATTTTTCTTTCTTATGCTGCACATAAGGGATTCATCGTTTATCAAATGGACGTAAAGACGACATTTCTTAACGGTCCTTTGAAGGAAGAAGTCTATGTCACGCTGCCGAAAGGATTCGTCAATCCTCATTATCCTGACAAGGTGTATCGTCTCCACAAAGCACTATATGGACTCAAGCAAGCTCCAAGGGCGTGGTACGATGAGCTCTCGAAATTTTTGGTCTCCAAAGGTTTCTCAAAAGGTTCCATTGATTTAACTTTGTTCACTTACACATATGGGGATGACATTTTGCTTGTGCAAATTTATGTTGATGACATTATTTTCGGGTCTACAAACCCAAAACTTTCAAAATGGTTTGAAAAAGTACTACACAACAGATTTGAAATGTCTATGATGGACGAACTAAAATTCTTTCTAGGAATTCAAGTTCACCAATCCCCAAGTGGTATCTTTATTAACCAAGCTAAGTATTGTCAAGAGATAATCACAAAGCATGGTATGACATCATGTGACCCCGTTGAGACACCATTATCAACCACATCCCTAGATGCTGATTTAGAGGGATTACCCATAGATCAAACGAGATATCGTTCCATGATCGGGTCCCTCATGTACTTGACAGCAAGCAGACCTGATGTTTATCATGCTACATGTTATTGTGCACGATATCAAGCACGACCCACTAAAAAGCACCTCAAGGAGGTTAAATGGATCTTTCGGTACCTTAAGAATACCATTCACATGGGACTCTGGTATCCGAGGGAAACCGGTTTCTTTCTAACGGCCTTTTCAGATTCTGATCATGCAGGGTGTCTTGATACACGTAAAAGTACTTCTGGTGGTGCAAAATTTCTAGGTCAAGATAAGCTTGTGGGATGGTCTTTCAAGAAGCAGGATTGCACGTCACTTTCATCAGCCGAAGCGGAGTATGTGTCTCTATCTGCGTGTTTTGCTCAAGTTCTTTGGATGAGAACACAACTCACGGATTATGGCTTCCACTTTGATAAAGTACCTATGTACTGTGACTCAAAGTCAGCCATAGCCATCTCCTGCAATACGATACAGCATTCCCGTACGAAGCACATTGATGTCAGATATCACTTCATTAAGGAACAAGTTGAAAAGGGTATTGTTAAATTATACTTTGTTGGAACTGATTACCAATTAGCTGACTTGTTTACAAAATCTCTTTCGAAAGAGAGGTTTGCGTATCTTGTTAGGCAAATTGGTATGAGATGTTTGACTCCAGCAGAACTGGAGGTTCTGGCAAAGAAGCCTTCTTGATTCATCTATCAAACATCTATCTTGTAAATATTAATGAAAAAGCAAAATACAAAATTAAAAAATCTTTGATAATCCAAAAATATTCTTCTCGACATGTCTTTCAGTATCGATAATATGGACGTACCTAGAAATGTCGCTCAATAACGACACGGGTGTGTACATAAAGCTCGAATGAAAGTTGTAAATATTTTTTCAAACATGTCATTTCAATGATTTACAATTACTTTAGATTGTGACTCGTACCTCCAAGAAAGGAAAGTTGATCACGAATGATAACTTATCCTTAACAATGGGAAAATAAATTTTCTCGGTCATGAGCTCTCATTAAAAACATTCAAAGTTTTTAAGCTCATGTAAACGACTTACAGTTAAATGTCAGACTGTAACTCAGACCTCAAATAAAGGAAAGTGTATCTTTAAATATAACTTATCCTACCAAACGGGTAGAGCAATCTATCACGGGTTGAGCTTGTCACAAAACATTCAACGTTTTGAGCTCAACACAATGACGTGTAATCACTTTCAGATTTCAAGCCGGATCTATTTTCACGGGGGAGTGTACGCTTTTGTGCCCTTACCCTTAGCAAAAGAAGTTAAATCTTCTTACACTTGAGTGGATTCGTCAAGACATTCAGAGTCTATGAACTCAAGTTTATGCTTTAGAAAAACCTTTTCATCAAAAAGAATTGATTTTTAAAAAGCGTTGAACACGATTTTTTCAAGAATTTCTCAATGATATTCAAAATCTTTCAAAAATTGTGTGTTCAACAACTCCTATCCTCAAAAGTTTAATGTGGATCATATCCTCATCATGACAATTCCATTGGATCAATTTTTGAGGGAGATCGTTCCAAAATTCATGCTAAGTTTGACACATCTTTCTCCCGAAGATTTTCAAGACTATTTTTCAAAATATATTTTAATCAAATTTGGTATCTCTAATATCAAAAGATTTTATATATTAGAGATAGGGGGAGAAAATGTGATTAAAATGTGATCTAAAAGACTCAAGCACTCATGGTTACGATCAAATACCCACAACATCTTTAATTCACGATGTTATTGGTGTCAAAAGGGTGGTTATGTCCTATGATCCAACCAGAACCGGAGGGATCTTCCCAGGGACAATCCAATAGATTATTAGAAGTCCTTAGAAAAGATGGAGTAGAATGTGAACGAAGCTGAATGCCGACTAAATACTGATGATAGCACTGGAACAATCACAACAAGGTGCTATTAATGATATCTTGGTAAGCATTGAAGGGGTTGAAGAATGAAAAAGAAATGTAAGGATAAAGGGTGTAAAGAAAGAAGCCCTCCATACAACTTAGGCAGAAACCGGGTCAACTCATCATGAAGACAAACTCATCATGGACCCAGTGATGTGAAGCACAACCCTTTCCTAGCTACTCAGGCTTCTCTCAAAAGAAGTTTGTTTTATTGTCACGGAGATCAACACGACTTCTATTGACTCTCTCACTCCGAGATAGTTGATATTGAATAGGTGGCATCTGTTCCAGCCTCCAACCACTAAAAGTGCACAAATCGAGTCTAGATCCAAGATATCAATCAAATCTCTTTAGGACACACGGATGAAGATAAAGAGAGTCCTACGCTATATCCTTACGATATTGCTAGAACACTCAGAGTGATACTACTTAGTATTCACAATGATGAGTGGAAATCCTTCCAGTGTTAACATCAAACAGCACTGCGGTAGGTCATATGCAAGATTCTTTATGATATGAACATATGTAAAACTGAAAAGCAACAGTGGTTTGATTCTGAATTGATTCAAACTCGTTTTAGGTTTCTACGCAATATCTTTATGGTCTTGCCAGAACATTCAGAGTGATATTCATTAATATTCACAGTGACGAATGGAAATCCTTCTAGCGTCAACATCAAACAGCGCTACGGTAGGTGACTTGTGAGATTCTTATGAATCAAACTTGTATCAACTGGAAAGCAACGATGGTAAGATTCTTAATGAATCAAACTTGTTCCATGAATTTGAATTGACGACTTTAATCAAGCGGATATTTATCCAATTGATTCACTCTTTATGTTCGCAGTCTTGCTTTGAGACGATCGAGTAAAGAGAACGGCTAGTATAGCCGCAAAACCCTGTCAAGAAGATTCTTAATTTAATCTACCTAATCACAGGTACGGTATTTAATATCGTATAACGGTCTTCACCGACCGGAGGTAAAACACTAACGATTTAGGAGGAATGTCAAAGCCATTCAGTCCGTGTCTATGTTTTGTCTCGAGAAGGTGGCGTCACGGTGTACTTAGCAAAGTCAAAGATTCAAAACCATATACTCATGCCCAAAGACTTATTCAACAATTAATAGTGTGAACATGTGGATAAAGACACAAGATCTCAAGATGGCAAGGACAAGTCAAGAATGATTTGAAGATCTCAAGATAAAAGACTAAGTCAAAAGACAATGACAAAGGCTCAAAGATCACAGCATGAAGGAACAAGACTACTGTTACACGTTCAAGACTCATTTATGACCAAATTCATAAATCTCCATTGGACTCCAAATATCAAAGAGGAATGACCTCACATTGGGGGAGATTGTTAGCCTCAAAATATTGAGTCAAACAAGAATGTTCGGTCATAGGTTTCTATTGTAATATTTATTAGAACGTTGTAATAGGTAGTTATTTAGTTGTGGTTCACGGGCTTGGATTTAAACTAATTAAAGTCCAAAAGACAAGCCCGACCCAATATATAGTCCATTAAAGCCCGCATGTGGGTGGACTATATATACTACCCTCCTAGCATGTTAGGAGGGTGGATGGTCATTTGTAAACTCATTATTCTTAATCTAATATTCACCAAGTTAATCACCTCTCTCTCTACTTTCTCTCACTACTTTCTCTCTCTAGGAATCCATCTCTTTTCATCTACATTCTATCATTAATCATCTAAATTATATGGGACAACATGTTTTATTAAAGTGAAAATGTAAATTTGAATATGACATATTCTAAATGCCATAAGAATATCCTTTGAAAGTTTAAACAACCTCAGATATTTCAAATTCACTAAAAGACAAAAATGAGCAGAGTCTACTCTCCGCGATTCCTTAAGTGCCTACGCGATTTCCTATCAATAAGGAACCGCCTGGGTAGCTAAGGAACCGCCCCCAGGTAGCCGTTGGGATCTTGTCTTCTATAAATAGTGAATCAAATCTGCACTTTCATCAACCCTTTTTGGACATCTTTTTCAGTCTTCTTTCTTGTTTCTAATCATAATCATTTGTAAATGATCACTTAATGTTTTAAGTATGTTTACCTATGATTATCCTCTTGATCTCCTTCTTTACATTGTCCAAATAGAAGATCACTCACACACTTGTGATGTGAAAGATGAAGCCTTGATGAAGATCATTCTCTCCTAAATATCTAATTATGTTCATCATTTGTTTATTTGTGTCTTGTGTACATCCAATGTATTTGTGAATACTTGGACTAGTTGTGTTCATCCAAGCTATGTGCAAATAGTTTGACTAGAGTTGTGTAAATCCTTTGCATATGTGTGTGTGCTTGGATTTGTGTTGTGTAGATCCAAGCTACATGTGTGTACTTGGATATGTTTAGTTGAGTTGTAAAAAGTTGTGTTAGTTCTCATTAAAGTATAAAGTGATTTGGTTGTGCATTGTGAGTTCTCACTAAATTATAAAGTGATGAGTAGTTGTGTTGTGTGAAGTTCTCACTTAGCTTCAAAGTGAAGAGTCGTGAAGATTGGTTCTAGCTTTCAGTTAGAACTCGACATCTAGCCTTGTGTCAGAAAATGGTGAAGTGGGCAACGTTGTGAAGATTGGTTCTAGATTTGGATTAGAACTCGACATCTAGCCTTGTGTCATAAAATGGTGACGTGGGCGACGTTGTGTAGATTGGTCCTAGCTAAGATTAGGTCTCGGCATTTAGCTTAGTGTCGGAAAATATTGTAAGTGACGGTGTAAGGTTTTCTCCGACAAGAAGGGAGCTTGTGGATATAGTGGAAATCTCGAGTAAGGTGTACTCGAGGAGTAGAGTAGGAACGATGATAGAGCCTCGTTGCCGAACCACTATAAATCTTGGTGTCTTCCTACTAGGTTGTTTCTTTCCTTACTCATGACTTACATTCATTATCATTATACTTACTACATATTGTTAATGCATTAGAATTGAACCTAATCATTATGCAACTAGCTTTCAAGCAAAAGATAGTTTTAACACTCACCTATATGAAAGGAATTTTAATTATGAGATAAACTGATGAGAAACTATTCAACCCCCTTCTAGTTTCTACAATTGGTATCAGAGCGATGGTGACACAAGGTCTTTAAAGTATATTGTGCTTTAAAACTTGGATCGATCCATTGTCTCGTCAAATTAGAAGGTTAAGTTGTACTAAAGTTTTTCTTTGGTCAAGACTATCTTTTAAGCCTTTTAAATGATAATATTGCATCTCATTTAGATTAGTAGTATCTATGCATTTTAGATTTTCTTGAAATGTATCTACTAGTTTGCATCTTGTTATGTGTAGGTACTCATGAAGATTAATCATTTAATTGATTGTGGATTGAATCACTTACACTTGTATAAGACTCATCTTCTTTGATTTCCAACATCATTGAATATGATATCAAGATGGGTAGGAGTCATACTAGTCCTTGAAGACTTAGTAGTCACTATTAGTCATTGTGGGGTTTTGCATTGGTTCCTTGAAAGCTTGGAATGCAATTTGTGGCCAAGTACGCTTTCGTTCTTCCACACGCCCTATTGATCATTCTTTTGATCATTAATTGACTATATGCTTGTTCTTGGCATCATTGCCTTGACATTTATTTGTGGTTTGTGATTCTTTCCTTTTTCCCTCTCAAACCTTCATTACTTGGATACTTGACTCACTATGGAGATGTAGGGTGAGTTAGTAGAAGCTTAAAGTATCAAGCATGATTTCCATGGTTTGCACCCTTACGGTTAGTAGGCCCAATATCATGTGTATTGTGCAATTAATCTCATCTCTAGGATGATCAGTGAATCCCTTGAGACACCAAACTACTTCATTAAGTTGTAGGTGGATTTTACACACTTGGAATTGAAATATTTCAAGGATATTGTTATTGTTAATCCTAGAAATAATTATCTGATCATGTGGGAGATAAAGTGAATCTATACTTTGCTCATGTTTTGAAATAGAATAAGACTACTCTTGAAAATGATCTTATTCTATGCATCAAAATTACTTGGTATAATTCATTACCAAAGCCGTTTAGACTTTCGCCGGAAAGGCACGTCTTAAACCACTATATATGACACAAGCTCTTCGTCTCCTCGATTTGAAGAATGTCATTTGTCTCTTGAGCAATGTTCTTGGTCTTGATTCACTTCCCTTGACTCCTCTCCCCGTTGCTTCTTTGCTACGAGTAGTCGTTTGTCCGTTTCGGTCTTTTCCTATCTCGATTCAACTCGTAATTATTCAGTAGAGCATTATTACCTAGTGTTGTGGTGATCCAATGATATCCTAAAAGGTTTAAGATATATTTAAGTACGTTAAAAATTTTGGTTTTCAAAAATTCTTTGTTTTTCTTTGATAAAAACCGGCCACTGTAGGCGGTTCTTTATCATGCGCGGTTTAAATGCGCGGTTCCTTATTGATAAGGAACCGCGGGCAAAAACTTCAGTAAAGCGCCAGTTTTATTAAAATATCCTTTTTCGAACAAAACCTTCTCTCTCCTTCACACACACAGCCGGCGTGTTCTTGGTTTTCCACCATTGTTGCTTCTTCAAAAACCTTCAATCACTCAAATTAATTGATTCAAGTTCATGGGTTTCACTCATCCATCATCCAAGATCAATTAATTGAGTTATTTCTTTAAGTTTCATCTAATTTGTTATAGGGTTCATACATTCATAATTGGGGATTTTTAAAATTGACATTGAATTAGAACCTTACTAGGAATAAGAGTTGACATAGTATTGTTGCTATGATTCCTTAGGTTCATATTCATTGATATTTCACTACAACCCACTTGTAGAACAAATCCGAATTTTGACTAATTTATTTTGGTTGATTGATGGAATTGATATGAACCCATGAACAAGTTGGTAATGGCATTGTTGAATGTTTACCTAAAAACCTTGTTTTGAAAAACCAATGTTCAAGTTCATTGTTGATCTTACATGATCAATGTGTTATTGTCAATAATGAACTAGGAACATTATGAGTATGAGAATCATAAGGATTAAACCTTGTTTTTCAAAAGATAGATGAGACACATTCTCATATTTTTAACTCTTAGTTCATATGTAACATATGAGTGATTGGACAAACATTTTTTTTGTATTTAGGTACAAATCATGCCTTCAAGATATCAAAAAGATCACCAAGACACTAGACAATATATGCCTAACCTTTCCGACTTTTGTCACTCAACAAAACTTGCCCACACCAATCGTTCCCTTCAAACTCGTTGTTTCCATGAGGGTAGAGTTGTCCAAGAGGACATTAGGAATTCTGCTTACATTAAGTCTATGTTTGAACAAATTGGGTTCGATTGTTTGTTATACATAGGAGAAAGCATTTACCCCCAATTCCTCTTGGAGTTCTTTAGCACTTATTCTCTCATTATGGAAAATGGTAGAATATTTGTTAGGTTCATCTTGAATGGTCAACTCATTCAATACTCTCTCGAAGCCTTTGGTCAAATTCTTGGTATGCCATTTGAGGGCACTTGTCGTTTCACGGATAAATGGAATGTTGAGGCTCTCCTTGAGTCCAACGATTGTCCTCCAAATGACCACTTGGAAGTTGACCTTGACTTCATCTTTGATATCATTTCCAAAGAGCGTAATGGAACCGTTGTAAGAAGCCTTCATACTAAAAGACGTTCGGTGAAACGTCATGAGGTTCTCTTAAGCGACCTTAATGATGATATGGTCCAATGGGCCAATATCCTTAGGAAAAATGTGTTTTGTCTTGGTGGGAACCGGGATCATGTTTCGACATGTTTAATGCATATGATATTTTGCATCTTTACCAAAACCAAGTACAATTTAGCATATTTTATCGCTCGACGGATCAATTATGCTATCTCCAAGCCAAAAACAAACCTCCCTTATGTCATGCTCCTTACTTGCCTCTTAAAAAGGGTTGTTCGTGACTTTCCTAATCTTGGTCTTTCTCGCTTTCAACCGGTTCAACGGGTTATGTTACCTATTCAAGGGGTATATGAAAGAAAGCCTAGAAGTGATAGAGGTTCAAGAAAAGCCGACCAACAAGAGTCCGATGATGAGGACACTTTTATGCCAACAAGTGATGGTGATGGCATAGGTACAAGTGCTCATTTCGGCTCTTCGAGTAACTCCCACCCATCCACTAACTCATTCATGGACGGGTTAGAAGACCTATCTCCTCCTCCTCACCATGCTACTAGTGAAATTCCAGAGAACCTTAATCTTGAGGATGTCTATCAGTCAAATCTTAGAACACAAGGTGAGTTGCATGATCATCGAGTAGAGTCAAGAGGTGGATTCAAGTACTTGGGAAAATTGATCAAAGGACTTGGTAAGAAGAAGAGATGATGACTTGTATTTGATTCATAATGAACATGTTGTTGGTCATGTTTTGTGGTGTTGAACTTCTCTTTTATTATTATGTTTGTATTAACTATTACTACATGTTTGGATTACTCACTATTTTAATCCTTATTTAACTATGTAATCGATCTTTTGATTTAAATAGCTTTGTGCATATTATGTGTTTGTTAGCTTCCTAGATTTTGACTTATAGTTAACTTTGGCTTGCTATTTACTTGTGTGAAATCTGGACTAACCAAAGTTTGAGGAAGTGCAAATTTTTGACACCTCTGGTCGCGGTTCCATATCGAACCGGCGGTTCCTTAGAGATAACGAACCGCAGCCCTACATAAGGAACCGCCTATCACTGTGTCGACAGAATCTTTGCTTTACACTATTTTTGATTTAATGGTTATTTGTGTGTACTCTTTGAAGTGTTTTTCGTACTTGATTCAATTCGAATTGATCACGCTTTAGGGTGGAATTGTTGGTGATGGTCACTAAAAAGGGGGAGCTTGATTATCTAAGTCTACAAGTAATATAAACGTAAAAGCTATTAAAAATAAAGAAGAATGTCTAACCTTGATTGCTTTTCCAGAATGAATGCTGCACAGTAGAACTTGGTGAAAATAGCTAAAGGTAATTATCTATTTTAAAATAAATTTGAGAATGTAAATGTCGTTGAGTAAAAATAAAAGCTTTAAGAGTTAAACTAAAAATTAAGACTTAATAGATAAATGACGAAAAATTAAAACTTTTAAAAGTAAATTAAAACTTAAAACTTTATAAAAATGTAAACTTTGTAAAAACGTAACCTTGAAAATAACTAGGACAAAACTCTTGAAAATAGACTAAGTAAAAACTGGCGGGAAAAATTAAGTTTGAAAATAAGTCGGGAAACCAAAATTGAACATAATTTGGGAAATGAAAATTGCACTTAATCTGGAATCCTCAATCAAGACCTAATCCGGAATGTGGCTCCTTGACTCAATTCGGAATATGCCAATCCAACACCTAAGTCGGAATGCACATCACACTCCTAATTCGGAATCCGAGTGCTTGACTTAATTCGGAATCCACATTACCAATGTTATCCGGAATCTGTGTTTCGGGTGTTATCCGGAATCCAAACGAGACCTTAATCCGGAATACATATTCCGGATTGAATCCAGAATAACAATCCTAAACGTAAGTCGGAATATGGTGTCCTTCACCTAGTTCGGAATGCACATGAACAAGAAGTAATTCGGAAAATAGCTTTTGCACACAATCTGGATTACACTTCTCTACGTAATCCGGGATAATAATCCTTAACCCTATTTGAAATCAAACAAAACTATACCTAATTCGGGATATGGCAGTTTGCAAGTAAGTCGGAATAAAGTGTTTGCACATAATTCGGGAAAAAGGAGTTTTGCATATAGTTCGGAATATTAGGGTTTTAAAGATCCGGATGAATACAAAATAAGCAAAATCCTAATAAGCACTTACCAAAACTTAAACCAAATCAATTTTTATAAAAAGCTAATAAGACACAATTTAAAAACTTTTTAAAAACACTAAATAATCAATTTATTTAAAATCAACTTTTTATAAAAATATTAATCTACCAAAATCAACTTATTTAAAAACTAACAAACATAAAAATTAATCAATAAGCACAATAATCTAAAAACATCAAACACACCAACTCAATAAGCACAATCCAATAAGCAAACCAATCACACAATCACAATGATGAAATCAACTAAATGATTAATTAAGCAAAACAATAGATTATGATTAAGAAAGGTAGAATGAGAATTTATTAAAAAGCTTGATTATATTAAAGATTAAGATTCAAGATTACAAAATTAAGGTGAAAGATTAAAAAGCTTAAAAGAAAGCCTAGAGAGAAGAAAAATAAAAACACACTAATTACCTACTAAAAAAAATAATGACTAACTCCTTTTCTAATGACATATGTGTAATATATATAGGGGAAGGGAGGGTGTTGTTTCTTCTCCCTTTCTCCTTGTCTTCTCGTCTTTTAAATAATTCGTCTTTCTCGACTTTGTCTCAGGATTAGTCGAATGATAACTTGAACTCGTCTTCTAATTTTCTTCTTTTAGTAAACTTAGTTCTTCGACTTCGTTAAACTTCCGTCTTTAGATTTTTTTCTTCGATAAATCTTCAGAATAGGCCTTTTACTTCCGTTCTTCTTGCACTTTTGACATTTTGACTTCGTCTTTTGTCTTTTTCTTCGATAAAAGCCCGTGAAAGCCCGTGTTTTCTTCCTTTTTCATATTTTTGTCCTAAAACACAATAAAAACACAAACCACGCATAATTCCGCCTTTTACGACATTATATACACGTTTTGGTCTTGTTATTATTAGAAATAAGTGGTAAAAGGGTAAGTGTTTTCACACTTATTAAATCCCCTACACTTGACCATTGCAATGCCCTCATGCAATGCATTAATTTCAAAGCACGGTTTACATTTTCCATCATAATTAACCTACCTTGGCCTTAATTAAATACTAAATACTAAGGAAACTAAAATGATAGAACTATATATATAATACTTGAAGGAAAAACAAGTAAAGAGATCGAAGACTTACATTAGGGCTTTGATTGTCATGAATGTTTATCACCCTCAAGTTTCACGTTCCCCACACCAAGCTCATAAACGAGATCATTGTTATTATAAGTTGGTAAGCTAACACAAACTCATGTGGCCCAATTATTCACTTAGACTCCCTTATTCCTAGGTGTATCTGTTATATTTTATTATTGTCTTGAATGATCACGAAGATGCATTGTTTGACTTATTTCGATAGTTTTTAGGATGAAAATAAAGTAGGACGATTTAATCAATAGTTAGCTAAAGGAAAAAATCTTTTAAAACTGCTTCTTGGGGCCTCATAAAGTTCATATCTTGGCATAACTCGCTTCACGATTTGAGACCTTTCTGGGACCGATATTTGGCAGTGACTTCATACTTCAAATCTTGAGAGACGTTCTTCAAATAATGTTCTTCTCTTCATAATAGGAATTTCTTCACTTGAAGTTTTCGAGAGATTCTTCATACTTAGACCACGACTTCTTCATTTTTCTCCAATCTTTATTTTGGATTTTGATATAAAACGATCCGCCTCCTTTTAGGACTTGGATCTATTTATCCTCATACCTTGCTAGGGTCTTTTCGGATAGACTTCTCCATGATCTTTAGGGGAGTATTTGCTTTTCGTCGTGTGTCTCGATCCTTCATATTTATTTTTGATAAATGATTCTTCACATCACTTGGGATCTTTAGCAACAAAATGTAGCCCTCATGCCTTGTTAGGGCCTTTTCGGACTCGCCAATATTCGCATCCCGCTTCAATAAGTTATGCCTTGGCTATGAACTCTAATCAATACCGAGCAACTTTTAAACGATCTTGGGCTAGAAGCTAAGTAACTTTTCAAATCGTACGACCTTATTTATTGCAATTGAATTTATTAACAAGCGATGGGAGAAAAAACTCATAATTAACTCACATAAATTCATGAAAGAATACCAAACTTATAATTGACTCTATCATCTCTCGTTCTCCACAATTTAAAATCTCAAGGAATGAGACTCGTGGATGCTTAGCCCATTAAATCAAAGTTTTGGGTTTTCAAGTCATCTATAGGATCTTGCAGCTTCTTAGACTTTTTCAAGTTTAGAATTCGCATTTTAAAGTTCCTTTGATAAAAGAATTTCTAGGATCAATTATAGGAACTTGCGAAAAGTTCTTGTTCTTAACCCTTAAGAGTTAAGACTTTCGCGTTTTAAAGTTCCCTATATAAAAGCCTAGCAAAACTTGATTTAAACACGTTAAGGATACTAGCTAGAGTAAAGTTGGATAAGTAAGCTCGGGTTGAGTCAAAAGATTCATGACGGGCCTAATATATCAACGACATCAAAACTCATTAAAACCATTTTATTTAACTTTATTTTTCTCTTTTGACTTTATTTTTGAAATGAAATATATACATATGATGCGATAACAAAAGGAAAGAACATAAAAGAGAATAAATGAAAAATACTACTTGGCTAAAATAGATTAAATTTTTTGAAAAGTGTCGAGAATATAAATTTTCCGGTTAAAATGAGGACAAATTAATGGAAAAGCCCACTTAACTTCGATAGAAGTCCCCCTACACTTGATATAAACATTGTCCTCAATGTTTAAGCATGTGGGAGTAAACTCCCCTACACTTAGAACATTTTGCACTTTGTTTAAATCTCGCTAAGGAAGAGACGACTATAGTGATTTCAATGTGAACATATAATGATATGAAATATTGAATCACGACAGTTTAGGATAGAACCGGGAGGACGGGTAAACGGTGTAACACCCCCAAATTTATACAATTCAATACAGCGGAAGACTCGTTGGTGTTACGGGATAGCACATTACTCACATCATAGACAACGCTTAAAAATCGCGTCGTTTAATAATAAATCATTTCCATTCATAAATATCAAGTTTACATAGGTCCCAAGTCATTGTATTTTATACAGGTTTTACAAAGCATTTGAATGGAAATTATTATTTAGGTGCGGGCCATGAATTCTTGTCGTCTTCCCGAGAATTACCTTCAAGTACCTGAGATAAAACATGTTAAAAGAAAAGGTCAGCGTTAACGCCGGGTGAATTCATAGAGTTTAATAAAATCCATCAATATAACATCGGTATAAAATTATTACCGAAAATCATTTTGTACAAATCATTTTAATAGGCCATAAAATAGCAAAAGTCATTTTATACAATTCCTTATCAAAATCATAATATAGGCTTTCGCCTTCAAAATCATTATACGAGCCAATGTCGTAAAAACATCATACAATACGTTTTATAACGTTGTATAAATTAAATAAAAAAATCGTTATATGAATATGGTTATATAGAACCAAAACACGAACATAATATCAATGATAAGACCCTGTATTGCTAGTCAGGCAATATATCGTAATTCAATGCTTAAAGTAGTATTTCGTTAATTGGATTATTATAAGCCGCATGACATTGTTACCTTACTATAACCAACAACGGGTAGCTAACCCGATACTCAATTTGCCCATCTAAGTTAGCATGTCGTCACAATAATCACGCTATGTAAATCTTCTCATACATAAATTCGCTTACCAATTAATGTGGCACGACGGGGATCAACCGTCAAGGCGCGAACTGGGGTGATCGTCCCCAAATAGTACTATTATATGCATAAACGTCTACCAAACCCCGGTAGTTCACAATTCATACTAATGGGACTTTTAGTGACATAACCTAACTTTAATAATCCATTTCATTTCATCTATCGGGTCATTTAATCATTTATCGGGTCATACAATCATTCGGGTCCAAATCAATTAACAAACAATCGGGACAAATGGTGTCCTATTTTATAAAAACTAACATGTTATCTTCCTCGCGGGTTTATAAAACATTTCATAAAAACATTTAAAAGAGTGCGAGGCTATGAACTCACGTTGATGTGGGAAGGCGATTATCGGCGATTTGGATGTACGGTACGTGCTTCAATCACGGAAACCTAGACAAATAATACTCGTCTTAGAATCTTGTCCAATGACTTTATAAAAATAACAATTATGTATACATATGATGATTATATATATATATGATGATCAAGTGGATTTACATATTCCCTTTTACTCATTTTAGTGTTTATGTATTGGTAACTTCTTACTAGTTTACTAGTTTTACCTATTTACATGTTTTAGGCCCAATAGGCCCATTACAAGCCCAATATATTATTTTAGCCCAATTATACTTTTATTATCAGTATCACACTTTACATGTTGGGCCCAAATGGGTTAAGCCCAATAAATAAGTTTATAAGTGTTTTAGCCCATTTTGTTATTAGTCCAATAACGTTAACTTAACCCGTTAATGTCCGTATGTTATATAGTTCGGGTTTTATCGGTTTTTACTTGTTATATATGTTTATATATCAGTATATGAGTTTATAAAAGTTTACATTAGACGGGTCCAACCGTCTAAGTTTTATTTAACAAAAACGTTAATTTGACGGTAATAGCCGAAAAAGTCGTAAAAATCATGTTTATAGTTTTATAACTTATAAAACTTATCAAATTACCATTTTTATAAAATGTATCATTTATTTATCATTATACATATTTATATAAATGTATTATATGAGTTAGTGGGTTTTAATTCACATTTTATACTATTTTTATTTGAGTGCTTATATAATACTATTATACTTTAATTTCCAAAATCTAATTTTTATTTTCATGTTCACCAAAACTGCCATATCTAGAGGTCTATATGGAGATAGAAGCTCAAATGTTTATGACATAAACTACATGATATGTGCTCTATTTAACTCTACTATAGCAACTGTTGAATCAACCTCTAAGTATTTTCTAAAAATCGTCCAAAACAGTGAACTCAGATTTGTACTTTAAACTTGTTTTGATCATATCTCACTCATTACAATGATTCCATTGCATGGCCAACTCTCACATGTGTACAAGACATATTACTTACTGTATATTGCTTCTACTTTGCCATTTTATCAGTCTAGCATGTGGTTCTTTACTGTTTTATACAGCCAACAATCTAAACAAGATTTTAGCCTTGTTTCTTATAGTTTTTCATCTTTTTAAGCATGTTTATCAACAACAAATCCCCACACAATATTTTTAATCATCATTCATCATCATATACATATACATAAGTAAAAGAAATACAAGATTACATAATAAAAAATAACAAGAGGATGAGGAGAACAATCTCTATACCACCAAAGTGATGAAAAGATGGGGTTGATGATGAACAAGACTTGGTTTTGGGTAACCAATCTTATGAGATATCAACATCACTTCTAGGATCACCAAGTATTTGTAGATTCCTCCAAATATCATCCCTTGTTCTTCATGAAAACTCCTTAAGAAATCAACCCCAAACTCCCTTGAAAACTCCTTTTTACATGTTAAGATCACCTCCAATCTTCATAACTTCAATGGGTTTTCATCATATGTGTGAATAACATATGATTTCATGGTTAAATCAAGATCAAATGGGTTATTTAGGGTGAGAGTAGGACAAATTTTTGAGAGAGAAATGGGAGGATGAGAGTGGTTTGCATGTATGTGTTTTGGAGAAATGGTTTGGTTAGATGGTTTTGTGGTTTGGTGAAATAAGTAGCTTAAATGTTAAGCTTGAATGGACAAGTGTCCATTTTAGTTGTATAAAAATGACACCAAGGTTGTGTTGGTGCTAAGTGTTGCCATCCCATATTAGTGGGGTGGGGCAAAACTTGTTTTGTCTCATCCCAGTAATTTACGGGTATTCCTCGATTCTAGTTTCCTCGATTTGCGTGCCCTCGGGTCATTTTACGAAAAACGTTTTTATAAATTATGAATCAACGGCACAAACCGAATCTAATAAAAATTGTCTCATCAAAAACGGAGTTCAAAAACGTAAATACGTAATCCTAAGGTTTCCGGTTTAGTCGTAAAGGACGTTAAATTATAATCGTAAGTCCTAATCTCTTCTCGTAAATTTGTGAGTTTATGAGCCAACACAAATTTAAAATCTCAAAATAATATTCACAGATAAATTTATTTTCTGAAATGTCGGACTGTCACCAAAGACGGTGTATGTAAACGCGAGCACGTAACGTAGAATCCTCCGGTTTAGACGTAGTCGATGCTACTTCAAGACGTAAATCCAAATTTCTTCCCATAAATAACTGAGTTCATAATATAACATTAAAGTAATATTTTTAAATAATACTTGAGAATAAAATATCAACCATAAATTGACGGATTGTCACAGCATTTACCCCTAAACAAGATCTTTGTCCTCAAAGATTATCTTACCTTACTACTCGCTTTTTATAGAGTTAAATCCATGTGGGTATTTCCTCCACAGTCGGTCTTTTGTCACAAGTGTAATTCATTACAATACGCGAGTTTCAGCAAACATAACCACGGGAATAAGATTAGGCTTAATGTTGACTTACTTTCTCTATCCATGATGTTCACGGGTTTCTGATGAATGCAACTTTTCGCCGATCTAAACTTTACTAAGAAACAATCAGATTTTCACTTGATAGACATTTATCAAGTTCGATTTACGAAACGTAATTCACACAGCTCTTGAAGTCCTAGGGTAGATCCAGCTTATATGCCTTTCAAACCAATCTTTTACATCATCTCAATGGTCCCATACTACGGGGACTTATTTCCCATGATCTTTCAGATCATCAATTCATTTTTCCATGGTTAATTTTTTTTGCATAACTTCGCTACCCATCTGGCACTTCAAGGTCTACATTTCATATTCACATAACCTCCTGCCTACCATCGGCATTCAATAATCAGATCCTAATTTCAACAATCATTTCAGGTCTCGCGGGTCGAGTATTTTGTAATGTTAGGTTCGCCATCATAGGAAACCTTAAACCTAAAAGACATGTCCAACTCATAATGGGTGTATGTCGGGTGTCTTCATCCCAACTCCTGCTTACAGATGCTCTAATATTTAAATCTTAAAAAGATTCGATCTTGATCCTAACACGATAATTATCAATGGTAATCTCTCCAAAGGAAAATGATTTTAAAGTTTATTACCGAAGGTCAATCATTCAAACATAGAACAACACTTATAGTATTTTGTATCGTTACTTTACCTCGTCTCTTCGATTGGGGTGGTACACAGTACACTCATCAAGATTCGTTCTTAATGACTTCTGAGCAAATCTCTAGAAATTCAATGCAAAGCGAGGATCTTGATAGAGATGATCGATACAGGCACACCATGTTTACACAACTCCTTTAAATACAAAAGAGTCAATTTCTTCATCAAGAATCTATCATTAACAAGAATGATATTAGTATATTTGGTCAGTCTGTCGACGATGACCCAAATCGAATCAAATTCAGATGATGACCTTTGCAATAGCTAGACGTTTACTAATGTATGAGGCAATGTATGCCTTCATAATTTGCCATTAGTTCAACTCCTTCTGATAATGATACATTTAATCAAAAATGACAGGAATAGAATACTTATACTTACAAGATTCCAATATAACTATATCTCACAATCCTCCATATTTAGACAATCACAAGTGGTCTTTAAAACATTTTACGCCATCGGCTTCTCAATTCTAATGGTTCGCATTAGCCGCGAACCCCTTTTATTATCTATATTATCCTTTTTACAAACATCGTTCATATTTAAATTGTTCGGCAATTTTATTTTGTACCATCATTACTAAGGAACACATCCTAATTGGTTCTTTATCCTTTTATACATAACGTCTCAGTATTTACATTCATTAAAAATTTCTTTCTTCACATTTTCTAAGTTTTAGTTCCTTCTCAACTATCATTTTTATCCGTTTTACTCAATCCGACGTCTAAAGCGTCGATAATCATTACAAGTAATTAAATAAATATTTAATTTTTATGAAACGCAAACGCAAAAAGTTTTTAAATTTCCTCAGTTTGTCCAATTATATAAAAATGTTCAAAATAAATTTGAATTTAATTAACACATTTTTGTTGATTTATCGAAAATAATTAGTAAGATCCGTAAATGTTCGAAAAACCTTCGTTTATTCTTTGGTAAAAATTTTCGTAGTTGAAAAGCAAAAATTGTTCTTTCAAATTTCAAGTCATGGTTTAAATAGTTTCCTCAATCCCTCTTAGGTTGTCTTGAGGTATACACAAACATTTACCCCTAAACAGAAGTTTAGTTAAACGTTCTGGGTATAAGGGAATAATCCCTCAAAAGTTCTTTTTGATAAAACATTTGTCAAAACATATTTGCACTTTTCTTATTGGTATAACCTTAAGCCTTAATGGCTCTAATTTTGAAATGTCAATATAGATCCCATTATCTTATTAATCACACGGTGAAATAATATAAAGGATTAAGTCTTTAATCATATGTTAAATATTTAATGTACATGTTTTTATTGTTCGACCAATTCGGGGCAGTCTATAAACGATTATTAACTCCTTCCTATTCTTAGAAACAAACAAATGGTCCTTAATGATCACAAGCATGATTTTATCAAATTACAGCCTACACACGTGATTCACCAAATTTATGAATGCTACATGTGTATTATTCAATCCAAACGACATCACGTGAAACTCATAATGTTCATTACAAGTACTGGATGTAGTGATTGGAATACATAATCTTTTTCGCAGATGCGAAGTTGATGATAACCATGCCATGGATCAAATCTTTAGAACATACGCTAGAACCTTGTAAATGATCGAACAAATCTTCCATTTCGAGTCATGGATATCGTTTTCGATTGTCAATTTACTAAGTTCACAGTAATCTATAAATATAAGGAATGATAACACCATAGCTCTTCAAGATGACGAGCTCGGTAGAATAAAATCTTTCTCCGACAACTCTCTCAGTTGTACGGTAATTCCTTTTAATTCAGATGGTGCTAATGTACAGTGCACACGCCACAGGTGCAGCACCGGGAATATAATCGATACCAAATTCAACTTGCATTAATGGCAAAAGTCTAGGTAATTTACCAACAAGTACCTCCTAAAGTTTTAGATAACGGAACCATCTTTTAATAAATTCATATTAGGTTCTTTCTAGATTATAGTATCTATGACTAATTCACAACCATTCATGGTATAATTTTTAAGTCTAAATACAGGATATCGTCGTCCACCAAGAATTATTTAGATCACTTTTGATAATCAACATCTTATCTTTTAGGGGAATTCTATTCGAGTTCCCATCAATTAAGACAATGTCGTCATGTCATAATCAATCAATCAATCCATTCTACTGGCACTATCAACTTCTCAGTTTTATTGCCGTCGATAAGATGTGAACTTCTCAAAAGACTAATAATAATTCATAACCCTTCACAAATTCAAGGATATATGGATACATAACTAACCTTAAAAGAGTAAGGTCAACGCATAATCTACGTGGGAGAATTTCAAATCAGATACAGACGAAAACTTTTAATGAATATGAATATATCCCATGTTTTCATAACTAAGTACGCATTCGAAAGCTCCTCGGATCGTTACCCAGGTCATTCAAATGAAATTAAATCAAAAGAAATGATAGGAACGTCGATACATCCAGTCGGGTATCAACACTCGGTAATCAGATACTTTTCCTAAGAATCTCACTACGGGAGAATTGGACAAGAAAGAATTGTCAATTGTCAAATAAGACAATTTCCACAGATGAGTAAATTTGACTCAGAAGAATAGATGCTACAGGCACATATGTAGGTGTCCCTAACACTATGTCCTTATTTTTCACTTCTTGCAGATCTCATAAAATTTATTCTTTCACAATCTTCAAAGGAAATGTAGTGTTTATTCATTAGTTTTATGGCGACTACTAATCAGTCTTGCATGGTCCATTCCAAATTGTATGTAGGCGCGCAACTATATACAATTTCAAGATTAACGATGCAATACTCAGTTCGTCAAAATTTTATCATCATGTTTATATTAAAAACACTTTCATGCTTAATTCTTAAATAAGAATCAATAATAAATTTACAAAGATTTTCTTTGTTCTGAAAACAATTAAGTTTTCCAGGTGTTTTATAAACAACTTCATTTCAATAACAATCATTTATAAATCTCACTTTGAATAATCCTTATAGTGATGAAAATTCAATTTTCTCAAAGGATACTATTTTATCTTATAAAAACAATGAGTGATCTGCAAAAGAGTGATGAAAAGTTGTTCACCAAGAACTAACTACAATATAATAGGAAATGAGCTTAGCCAAATAATCATGAGGTTCATGATCTCGATGGCACTCAGGAAGAATAATTCACAACATAATTCAAATCGAGATGAGTACTTATTCAATGGTTGCATCACTAATGCGAGCATTAGGATGAAGCAATAAAAGATAGATAGAATTTAGTAATCAAAGGTAGTCTTTTCGTTAATTACAAACAAGTCAAAATTGTACCGTAACACATTACGTGTCACTATGTCATACAATTCCAAGAACTCATACTACCAAATGATGTCTCAGTTAAGTTAGGGATTTTTTTTTAAAAGATACCACAATGAATACTAATCTACAAGAGTCATTAGGTGTTCCACATGTCCCAGAAGATCTATCGGTCTCAATTCAGAAGAAGATTTCTTCAATTTATTTATTGGACACTGGGCATCCTCGTCATTGGACAATGGCCTAGGAACAACCCTTAACACGAATCAACAATCAATTAAAACCTTATAATTCAATTATAGGACTCAACAACTTCCTCTTAACAATTTCTTATTCCATACAAGTTAAATTTTACTTCATTCAAGTTTCAACCAAATCATACTCAATGCGATATCCTACATCATTCTCCAATACTTTCAACCTTATTCATAAACCTTAAAAGGGCAATAAAAGCTCGATATGAACAATACTTAATTTCCAATCCTATAGCTCCTTCATCAATAGTTATCAAATGAGTCACTAGTAAGAAATGACTCACACATTCAATTAGACTTCTCGGAAAGGTACTAGTGGCATGAGGCTTTTGGGTAATGGTTCCAATGACAGCCTCAAGTGTAACGTTCACCCTTTCGATTTCAAATTTAAGAATTGGATGACAACGAATCATATGACATCTTTCTAGGTGGTAACGTTTTGTCAAACTCCACTCTATAAGGAAAGATCGTCATGACATCGATATCAGATTTAATCTCGCCAATTCTTTTTCATTATCACAATCAACTAATGTCTATATTTCTACGAATATCAACCATTTGTTGGGATCATAAATATCCACAACTTGGTTTAGATCTAGGATAGATAGAATTCCTACGAGAATAGCTTCGATTGATTTGCTAGGGGAGTCAGGGTACCTTGTGACAATCTACGTCGTATAAATACCTCGTATAAATATAAAAATAATTATCAAACCATCATGTAATAAAATTACATCATATATATATATATAATCCAAGTTATATATATATATATATATATATATATATATATATATATATATATATATATATATATATATATATATATATATATATATATATATATATATATATATATATATATATATATATATATATATATATATATATATATATATATATATATATATATATATATATATATATATATATATATATATTAAAATAACACTTCTCAGTCTGGCCTTGTCGGTAACTCGGGAATTCTTCGGCACCGTTATAGTCAAAAGATTTTTAGACATTTTTAGAAAAATGTTTATAGTTAAAAGATTTTGAAATGTTTTATTCAAAACCTTGGTTTTAAAAATCTTCCGTTCTCTATAACGAGAGCTCTGGTACCAAACTGTAACACCCCCAAATTTATACAATTCAATACAGCGGAAGACTCGTTGGTGTTACGGGATAGCACATTACTCACATCATAGACAACGCTTAAAAATCGCGTCGTTTAATAATAAATCATTTCCATTCATAAATATCAAGTTTACATAGGTCCCAAGTCATTGTATTTTAAACAGGTTTTACAAAGCATTTGAATGGAAATTATTATTTAGGTGCGGGCCATGAATTCTTGTCGTCTTCCCGAGAATTACCTTCAAGTACCTGAGATAAAACATGTTAAAAGAAAAGGTCAGCGTTAACGCCGGGTGAATTCATAGAGTTTAATAAAATCCATCAATATAACATCGGTATAAAATTATTACCGAAAATCATTTTGTACAAATCATTTTAATAGGCCATAAAATAGCCAAAGTCATTTTATAGAATTCCTTATCAAAATCATAATATAGGCTTTCGCCTTCAAAATCATTATACGAGCCAATGTCGTAAAAACATCATACAATACGTTTTATAACGTTGTATAAATTAAATAAAAAAATCGTTATATGAATATGGTTATATAAAACCAAAACACGAACATAATATCAATGATAAGACCCTGTATTGCTAGAGGCAATATATCGTAGTTCAATGCTTAAAGCAGTATTTCGTTAGTTGGATTATTATAAGCCGCATGACATTGTTACCTTACTATAACCAATAACGGGTAGCTAACCCGATACTCAATTTGCCCATCTAAGTTAGCGTGTCGTCACAATAATCACGCTATGTAAATCTTCTCATACACAAATTCGCTTACCAATCAATGTGGCACGACGGGGATCAACCGTCAAGGCGCGAACTGGGGTGATCGTCCCCAAATAGTACTATTATATGCATAAGCGTCTACCAAATCCCGGTAGTTCACAATTCATGCTAATGGGACTTTTAGTGACATAACCTAACTTTAATAATCCATTTCATTTCATCTATCGGGTCATTTAATCATTTATCGGGTCATACAATCATTCGTGTCCAAATCAATAAACAAACAATCGGGACAAATGGTGTCCTATTTTATAAAAACTAACATGTTATCTCCCTCGCGGGTTTATAAAACTTTTCATAAAAACATTTAAAAGAGTGCGAGGCTATGAACTCACGTTGATGTGGGAAGGCGATTATCGGCGATTTAGATGTACGGTACGTGCTTCAATCACGGAAACCTAGACAAATAATACTCGTCTTAGACTCTTGTCCAATGACTTTATAAAAATAACAATTATGTATACATATGATGATTATATATATATGATGATCAAGTGGGTTTACATATTCTCTTTTACTCATTTTAGTGTTTATGTATTGGTAACTTCTTACTAGTTTACTAGTTTTACCTATTTACATGTTTTAGGCCCAATAGGCCCATTACAAGCCCAATATATTATATTAGCCCAATTATACTTTTATTATCAGTATCACACTTTACATGTTGGGCCCAAATGGGTTAAGCCCAATAAATAAGTTTATAAGTGTTTTAGCCCATTTTGTTGTATTATTAGTCAATAACGTTAACTTAGCCCGTTAATGTCCGTATGTTATATAGTTCGGGTTTTATCGGTTTTTACTTGTTATATATGTTTATATATCAGTATATGAGTTTATAAAAGTTTACATTAGACGGGTCCAACCGTCTAAGTTTTATTTAACAAAAACGTTAATTTTACGGTAATAGCCGAAAAAGTCGTAAAAATAATGTTTATAGTTTTATAACTTATAAAACTTATCAAATTACCATTTTTATAAAATGTATCATTTATTTATCATTATACATATTTATATAAATGTATTATATGAGTTAGTGGGTTTTAATTCACATTTTATACTATTTTTATTTGAGTGCTTATATAATACTATTATACTTTAATTTCCAAAATCTGATTTTTATTTTCTTGTTCACCAAAACTGCCATATCTAGAGTTCTATATGGAGATAGAAGCTCAAATCTTTATGACATAAACTACATGATATGTGCTCCATTTAACTCTCCTATAGCTACTGTTGAATCAGCCTCTAAGTATTTTCTAAAAATCGTCCAAAACAGTGAACTCAGATTTGTACTTTAAACTTGTTTTGATCATATCTCACTCATTACAATGATTCCATTGCATGGCCAACTCTCACATGTGTACAAGACATATTACTTACTGTATATTGCTTCTACTTTGCCATTTTATCAGTCTAGCATGTGGTTCTTTACTGTTTTATACAGCCAACAATCTAAACAAGATTTTAGCCTTGTTTCTTATAGTTTTTCATCTTTTTAAGTATGTTTATCAACACCAGATCCCCACACAATATTTTTAATCATCATTCATCATCATATACATATAAATAAGTAAAAGAAATACAATATTACATAATAAAAAATAACAAGAGGATGAGGAGAACAATCTCTATACCACCAAAGTGATGAAAAGATGGGGTTGATGATGAACAAGACTTGGTTTTGGGTAACCAATCTTATGAGATATCAACATCACTTCTAGGATCACCAAGTATTTGTAGATTCCTCCAAAAATCAGCCCTTGTTCTTCATGAAAACTCCTTGAGAAATCAGCCTCAAACTCCCTTGAAAACTCCTTTTTACATGTTAAGATCACCTCCAATCTTCATAACTTCAATGGGTTTTCATCATATGTGTGAATAACATATGATTTCATGGTTAAATCAAGATCAAATGGGTTATTTAGGGTGAGAGTAGGACGAATTTTTGAGAGAGAAATGGGAGGATGAGAGTGGTTTGCATGTATGTGTTTTGGAGAAATGGTTTGGTTAGATGGTTTTGTGGTTTGGTGAAAGAAGTAGCTTAAATGTTAAGCTTGAATGGACAAGTGTCCATTTTAGTTGTATAAAAATGACACCAAGGTTGTGTTGGTTCTAAGTGTTGCCATCCCATATTAGTGGGGTGGGGAAAAACTTGTTTTGTCTCATCCCAATAATTTACGGGCATTCCTCGATTCTAGTTTCCTCGATTTGCGTGCCCTCGGGTCATTTTACGAAAAACGTTTTTATAAATTATGAATCAACGGCACAAACCGAATCTAATAAAAATTGTCTCATTAAAAAAGGAGTTCAAAAACGTAAATACGTAATCCTAAGGTTTCCGGTTTAGTCGTAAAGGACGTTAAATTATAATCGTAAGTCCTAATCTCTTCTCGTAAATTTGTGAGTTTATGAGCCAACACAAATTTAAAATCTCAAAATAATATTCACAGATAAATTTATTTTCTGAAATGTCGGACTGTCACCAAAGACGGTGTATGTAAACGCGAGCACGTAACGTAGAATCCTCCGGTTTAGACGTAGTCGATGCTACTTCAAGACGTAAATCCAAATTTCTTCCCATAAATAAGTGAGTTCATAATATAACATTAAAGTAATATTTTTAAATAATACTTGAGAATAAAATATCAACCATAAATTGACGGATTGTCACAAACGGGATCACGGGTCGTCAAATATCATCAAAAGTGCTCTTTGAAGCTTTAATCCCTGCACATCATAAGAAACAAGACAACAAAAACTTATGTAGCTCCCCCTACACTTATTATGAAAACGGGTAAAAGGATAGATCACCGGGTTGCCTCCCGAGAAGCGCTTGTTTTTGTTAACCGAGTCACGAGCCTGAATCCCAGAACTAAATCAAGGGAAACGTGGTGAGGGATGGAATCATCTCATAAGAGATGTCCTCACCAAAGTACAACTTAACACGCTGGCCATTCACTTTAAAATTTGGCCCATTTGCTTGCGATAACTCAATGGTGCCATAAGGAAAGACTTTGGTGACGGTGAATGGACCAGACCAACGACTCTTAAGCTTGCCCAAAAAAAATTTCTACCGAGAGTTAAAGAGTAAAACTTGATCACCAATTTTGAACTCTCGGTTTTTGATCTTAGAATCATGAATGAGCTTGGTTTTCTCCTTGTAGATCAAGGAATTCTCATAAGCCTCATTCCGCAGTTCATTAAGTTCATTGAGTTGGATCTTCCTAAGATCACCGGCTTTGTTGATATCAAAATTAGCCCATTTCAAGGCCCAATAAGCCTTATGCTCTAACTCAATGGGGAGGTGGCACGCCTTTCCGTACACAAGACGATATGGACTGCAACCAATAGGTGTCTTATATGCGGTACGGAAAGCCCACAAAGCATCATCTAACTTATCGGCCCAAGAGGCACGATGCTCTCCCACAGTTCGTTCTAAGATTCTCTTAAGTGCACGGTTTGAAATCTCGGCTTGACCATTTGTTTGTGGATGATACGCGGTGGACAGACGGTGATTGACACCATACTTAGCCATGACTCGAGCAAATTGATCATTGCAAAAATGAGTCCCGCGATCACTGATGATAGCACGAGGAACACCGAATCGAGCAAATAATTGTTTCAGAAAGTTTACAACCACCCTCGCATCGATAGTAGGTAAAGCCTTTGCTTCAACCCATTTAGATACGTAGTCAACGGCTACGAGGATGTACTTGTTCCCTTTGGATGATGGAAATGGCACATAAAGTCGATGCCCCATACGTCAAAGATTTCACACTCTTGGATGAAATTTTGAGGCATCTCATCTTTATGTGTGATCTTGCCTTGTCATTGGCGAGCATCACAATGCTTAGCCATTTCGTGTGCATCACGATAAATGGTGGGCCAATAAAATCCATAATTGAAAACTTTCTTCGCGGTGTAATTGGGACCAAAGTGACCACCGGTTGGTCCTTTATGGCACACTTCCAAGATTTGTAAAGCTGCGGGCCCGTCAACACACCAACAAAGGATCAAGTCAGCGCATTGTTTGAAGAGATAAGGGTCGTCCTAATAGTAAGTTTTCACATCCTTGAAGAATTTCTTCTTTTGCTGGGACGATAACCCTTCGATGAGAATTCCACCCGCCAAGTAGTTTGCAAAGTCCGGAAACCATGAGGTCTCATCAAGATTGGAGTTAACAGACATCAAGGCCTCAAGGGGAAAAGATTCATTAATCTCTTGATTTGGGAGCTCCCCTTGATAAGGATCCTCGAGTCTACTAAGATTATCCGCGGCTAGGTTTTCCGCTCCCTTTTTATCACGAATTTTAATTTTGAATTCTTGAAGGAGTAAAACCCAACGAAGAAGTCTTGGTTTAGAATCTTGTTTTGTTAACAAGTACTTCAACGCGGAATGATCGGTATACACAATGGTGGTGGAAAGGACAAGATAGGGGCAGAATTTTTCAAAAGAATACACTACAGCTAAAAGCTCTTTTTTGGTAGTGGTATAATGAAATTGAGCCCCCGTCATTTTCTTGCTAGCGTAATGGATTGGTTGGAAATGTTTGTTGATTCTTTGTCCCAAAACCGCTCCAATAGCAAAGTCGCTAGCATCACACATCAACTCAAAAGGTAACTCCCAATTAGGAGTAACTAAGACCGGTGCCTTAGTTAATTTATCCTTAAGAAGATTGAAAGATTCGATACACTCTTTAGAAAAGATGAAAGGAGTATCTTTTTCCAAGAGATGGGTCATCGGGCGAGCGATATTAGAAAAATCTTGAATAAATCGACGATAGAAGCCCGCATGACCAAGAAAACTTCTCACACCCTTCACGGTTGAAGGTGGAGGTAATTTAGCAATCACATCGACTTGAGCACGGTCGACTTCAAGACCGGCTTTGGAAATTTTATGTCCAAGAACAATACCTTCTTTTACCATGAAATGGCATTTTTCCCAATTAAGAACGAGATGAGTGTCTTCACACCGTTTGAGCATACGTTCTAAATTGGCAAGGCAAGTAGAGAAAGAATCACCATAGACCGAGAAATCATCCATAAAGACTTCCATAGTTTCTTCAACCATGTCATGGAATATATCCATCATACACCTTTGGAAAGTCCCATGAGCATTACATAAGCCGAAAGGCATTCTTTTGTACGCAAATGTTCCATAAGGACAAGTGAATGTGGTTTTCTCTTGGTCTTTTGGATCGATGGGAATTTGAAAATACCCAGAGAAACAGTCTAAGAAGCAATAGTAATCATTACCCGCTAACTGCTCGAGCATTTGATCCATGAAAGGAAGAGGGAAATGATCCTTACGAGTGGCATCTTTGAGCTTGCGATAGTCTATGCAAACTCGCCAACCCGTGACAAGTCGAGTAGGAATCAACTCGTTGTTTTCATTGGGAACAACGGTTATTCCGCCTTTCTTAGGCACACAATGGACGGGACTTACCCATGGCGAATCCGAAATAGGGTAAATCATTCCGGCATCTAGAAGTTTGATAACTTCTTTCTTGATGACGTCATGAATTTTTGGATTAACCCTTCTTTGGCTTTGGATTGTGGGTTTAAAGTCATCTTCCATGAGAATTTTATGAGTACAAAAGTTAGGATCAATTCCGCGAATGTCGGAAATTCTCCAAGCAATTGCTTTCTTATGATTTTTGAGCACATCGATAAGCTGAGATCTTTCATCCTCTTTTAAGTCCTTTGCAATGATGACGGGTAACTTCTTATTGTCTTCTAGGAACATGTATTCGAGATGAGACGGTAAATCCTTAAGCTCTAAATCCAGAGGATTGTCGATGGAAGGCGTAGTCAAATTCGGATCATCGTTTATGATTTCTATAGGAGAAGGTGGAGAAATATGGTCCTCATTGAGAAGTTTCTCAATGGTACGAATCTCTTCTTCCCAATCGGTGGGAGAATCGTCATATTTTAAGTTCACATCCCCTAAAGTTGCTTCAAATTCTTTCAAAAGGAAGTCACTTTCTCCAAATGGAGTCAATGATGAAGCAATAGAGGCAACGGTCTCAACAATGGGTAGAGAAGAAAAACTACTTTTACAATCGTCTTTGAAATTTTCTTCACAAGCCTCATCAAGTACGTCAATGAAATTAACGCTCTCGTGTTCAGAAGGTTGCTTAGAAAGTTTACCCATGTTGAAGACGATTTTGTCGTCACCAACTCTCATGATTAATTCGCCCGCGGATACATCAATGAGAGTGCGACCAGTCCTCAAGAATGGACGTCCAACGATTAATGGAACACGGGGATCCATCTCGTAGTCAACGACAACAAAATCCGCCAGAAAGGTGAATTTGTCGACACCGACGAAGACATCTTCAGCTATCCCCACCGGATAAGCAACCGTAAGGTTAGCTAACTCCAATGTCATTCGTGTGGGGACTAGCTCGGGTAGAGATAATTGTTTCCAAACACTTAATGGCATTAAGTTGATACTAGCACCTAGATCGGCTAGGGCCATACAATTCTCTACCCTGGGGAAGTTGCAAGGAATGAGAAAGCGACCCGGATCACCAAGTTTAGTTGGTAATTTCCTTAAGAGAACCGCGGAGCAATTCTCATTAAGTTGGGCCTTAGTAATATCAAGAAGCTTTTCCTTATCACTAAGAAGATCTTTAAACATTTTAGCATATTTCGGCATGTGAGCGAGAGCCTCAGCAAAGGAGATGTTGAAATTCAATTGTTTAAACATTTTAAGAAAGTTCGAAACTTGAATATTGGCGCCGCTGCCGGGGATCTTGTGTACGATTCGCTTTTGTGGAGATTTGTTGATCGTTGATTTGAAGACCCTTTCCGTCCTCGGAAAGTTTGTTATTTTTCTATTAAGTAGTATGTATCGTTTTTCTCGTTTTTTGTGAATAATATATTGTATTACGTAGAACAATAATTTTAAATACTTTTCAAATAAGCCTTAGTTGGGATTTCATCACCTAGCTATTGTATTCAAACCCAAAACAAAAAAATAAAGGCAAAATAGATAAATACTAATAAGAAGTTTGAACTCGATTTATACAAACTATAAGGTGGGTATAAGGCGACGTGCTATAAAAGGCCGTCTAAGCAAAAAGGTTTTTAAGTGCTTTGTGCCACCTCGTTTCCCCGCTTGCTTGTGCGTATATTGAGAGGGACAACCTATTATTGGTTTGCCGACTCAAGTAGTAATAAATCTTATTTTTGTTGTTTACTTATTGAACCTCGAGACGTTTAGGTTTTCACCTATCGTTTCAAAGTCGACCGAGGGTAATTTACTTCCATAGTAGTTATCCTTATTCCTTGTTTTTTATCGATCATTTTTGATTGAGCAATACCAAATAAAAAACCAAAAATAATCTTCTTTCTTGTCTAATTTCTTTTCTTCAATCCTCTAATTTCTCGTCTTTGTAGTGTATGCAATTACGTTCTACTCGTCTTGTGATAGATTTTAATAGGCTTGAAAATATTCCTCGTAGAAATAGAAATCGTCAACAACGAATAGTGGAACCCGAGCTTCCACTTATTGTTGTAGAGATGGCCGATAACCGTACAATGGAGGAATTGCTCCGTGCACCCACCGAAGGGTATGGGGAAGCAATCGTTGTGCCGGCTATTTTGGCGGATCATTTTGAGATTAAGACGGGTCTTTTATCGCTCATTCGTGCCGACCAATTTCGTGGCAATGAGACCGATAGTCCGCATTCTCACATTCGGAATTTTAATCGAATTACCTCGACTCTCAAGTTTAGAGATGTGCCGAATGACGTGATTAAGCTTATGCTTTTTCCGTACTCGCTCGAGGGTAATGCTAAGCTTTGGTATGAGAAGGAACCACCGGGTTCGATTTTAACTTGGGATGATTTAGTGTCTAAGTTCATGAATTATTTCTTTCCACCTTCTAAGACAACACATTTTAAAAATGAGATCACTAGATTTGAACAAAAAGTGCATGAATCGTTTGGGGTTGCTTGGGAAAGATTTAAGGATTTGTTGAGACAATGTCCACACCATGGTTTCTCGGAATTGCATCAAATAAATACTTTCTATAATGGGCTTAATATGATTGAACAAGATTCTTTAAATGCCGCCGCGGGTGGTAATCTTTTAAGAAAAACACCGAGAGACGCGTGGAGAATAATTGAGGATAAGTCTAGAGCACAATATTCACGAAACACACCGGTTGTTTCCAATGTGAATTAATCTAATCACGAGATTGCTAGATTGGACTCTAAGATTGACACGATTTTGAATGAGATTAGGAAGAATCCTCATGGATCGATTAATATGATTGGGAATGTTTGTGTATCATGTGGTGGAGCACATCCTAATTATGCTTGTTTAAACGCGGGGTTTGATCAAGCTAGTGCTTTTGTCACGACGGGAACTTATGGCTCCAACGGTCAAGTTCCTCGTCAAAATCATGTTGCTCCACCGGGTTTTCCACCGGTTCAAAATAGGTACAACAATGGTAATAATGGGAATAATTTTAACCGTGGTAACCAAGGGAATTTCAATCAAGGAAATGGTTTTAATGCTAATCAAAACAATCAAGGTTTTCAAGGGAATAATCAAAATGATTTGTCAAGCTACATGAAATCAAATGAGGCAAATATGAAAGCTTTGCAAAATAACATTCAAGGACAAATGGCAACTTTGAAAAATGAGTTTCAAAATACAATAAAGGGGCAAAATAACAAGATTGAGCTTAATCAACAAAGAATGGAACAAAGATTTGAACAAATGTTTGAGCAAGGTCAAAATCGTTTGCAACAAAGTGTGGAACAAAATCAAAATAAATTGCTTTCGATGTTTGAGGGATTTATGTCTAAACCATCTACTTCTTCGGGTTGCTTACCTAGTAATACCATTCCAAACCCGAGGGGAGAGCTTAAGGCTATCACCGCTTATGATAATTTAGAAAGGAAGCTTGAGCTTATTGTGCCACCTAAAGAAACCTTTTGGAATGTCACCAAGGCTACTTTAAATGTGATTAGTACCTCAGATTTCATTGATCTCTTTCCTAAGAAATATAATGATCCGGGTCACTTCTTGATACCTTGTGTTTTCGATGAGCTTGGGGAATACAAAGCTCTAGCCGATCTAGGAGCTAGTATTAACGTAATCCCCTTGTCCATTTGGAAAACTCTTGACTATTTGCGACTTATTCCCACTCGAATGATCATTGATCTTGCTAATGGAACCACCACTCGACCGGTTGGTATAGCGGAAAATGTCATTGTTAAAGTAGGGGAGTTCATTTACCTAGCCGATTTTGCTATCATTGATTATGAGCCGAATCCTCGTGCGCCTATAATTTTAGGACGACCATTTTTGTGTACGGCCGGTGTTTTAGTTGATATGAAAGAAGGGGAGCTTAAATTGTTTCATGGGGATAAACATATGATTTTTAAACCGGAAAAAATTTCAAGATTGGTTCCAAAGAAATTGGAAAGTGAAAAACCTAATTTTGTTGAATCATGTTGTAATGTTACCTCTTCTATACTCACTCCACACGAGGATGATAAGATTGAAAAACAAATTGATGATTACTTGAGTGAGCCATTCGATGCTAGTGAGTTTGATAATGAGAATTTTGATCCCGAGAGTGACATTGCTTTAATTGAACAATCTTTGAAAATGGACTCATTTTCACTCTCTTCTAAGGATCATGTTGATGTTCCTAAGGCACAATCTTCATTCGAAGAGCCTTTGATTCCTAACTTCACACCGAGTGAGGTTAGTGATTATTCGTTGGATAAGTTCATCGATGAACTTTTTGCTATCCTTGATCCACTTCCATGGGGAAGTGAAGACGTTTCCGATCTCGAGATCGAACGTGATTCTCGTGTTTTACCTACCATTCTCGAGGAATTCGCCGATGAATTGCCTTCGAATGAGAATGATGATCTTGTATCCGAGTGTGACACACTCGATACTTTGTCGGAAATTTCTTGTGATGACAAGGATGACGACACTTTTGTGACTTACTAAAATCCTCTATTTGAAGCTTCATTGAACAATAATCCATTGTTTCAAGAGGATTTTGAGAACATCATACCTCCTACATCTCACAACTTTTGTGATGATGATCTTCTTATGAAGGAGGTTGATGAGGTTTGTGATGATGATCACACCTTTTGTGATGAGTATGTCGACTCGGATGGAGAAATTTACATTATTCCCAATCTCCCTCCCACTCGCGTTGATCTTAATGTGCGGGTTTTTCATGTGACTCATATTGAGTACCATGACCCCTTTGTTCACGTTCCTAAGAGTGAAAAAGTCGACAAAGTCATGCAAGTTGAAACCACTATGGTTGAGACTTTTGTTCCACCATTACCATGTGCTTCATATGACTTAGGATTAGCATGGGGGGACGACACCTTGTTGTCTATTCCTTTCTCCACCTAGGACGAGGTATTCGATCCCGGAATCGTTGATTTAGGGAAATCTCGGCCTTTCACCGATGCAATAATTGAAAGATTTTTCGATCATATTGGTGCGAGTTTATCTCGTGGAGCATGCTACATCCATACGATTGTTTGTGACTACCATCTCTTTTTAGAGATTTGTGTTGGAGTTTTATCCTTTCGTTTGTCATCCGACAACGAGGATGAGATCTTTGACCCCGACATCGCGCTTTATGTTGGATTTTATCCTTATATGCCGGTTTTCACCATTTTCCCTAAGGACCAATGAATGCGGGGATCGAGTCGAGCTCATGACTCGGTGAACAAAAACGAGTTTTTCTATCTTCTTTCTATTTTCTAACACCTAATAAGGCTTGATCTTTCAAGCTCGTGCTCGTGTTTTGTTGTGTTGTGATCTTAGGTATGACCCTAATATTTGAAGATTCTCGTGTTCGGTTTTTGCCGGTCCACTTGATCTTCCATTCTTTGAATGATAAAAAGGGGCACACTTTCTATCCCTTGATTTTTATTGACTAACGTTTTATCTTGAGGCATAATTAATAAACGGCTTTATAGATTTGCGTCCTCTTTCCATGCTAGGAGTTTGCATTAGACTCTTCGTATTTTAGCAAAGGGGTGTTACTCTTGAGCTAAGAAACATTGAGGACAATGTTTGGTTTTAGCATGGGGGAGTCAATCGATATAATCGCTTGCAATTTCTTTTGTCGTGTCCAAACGTGTAGTTTTTCTCATTTTTTCAATAAAATTTTAAATTTCCAAAATTTTTGATGTGTCGTGGATTAACACATATACGTTATAGGACAAATTTAGGTAATTTCCTTTAGGAAAAAGTAATTAACCAAAAATAAGTCAAAGACGGATACGATTAAACACGTGAGTGAGTCGAGTTCGTTGTACACAAAGATCTTATGAATTTGAGACGTTTCGTTTTGATTTGGACAATTGATTTGAATGTGTCGTTGGTTTTTAAACTAAAATTAAACTCTACCAATTTTAAGCTATTTAAAATAAACCTAAAGTGCATGAACCGTTAAACCCCGCCAATTAAAATTCTACAAACAATTAATTATTTAGAAATAAAACACTATTTAAAAATTAATCTAATTAAAAATTTAAAAATAACTTTTAATCTCTTAAAAATCTAAATACACTTTTTTTTAAACTAATTAAACTTTATTACAATTACTTTTTAAAACTAATCTATTAAAATAAAAACATTTTTTTTATATTTTTTTAATTATTTTTTTCTATTTTATTTATTTTATAAACTGAAACTAATTTTATATTAAAAATTAACTTTAATAAAAATTGAAAGAAAATAAAACGTGACAATGGTAAATAAACAAACTCTGCCTAATATAATGACACTATTTAAACGACATATAAGAGAATAAAATCAAAAAAGACAATAGCCCAGATGGCTATCACACAGGACCTACAAACGGGAGGGATCGAGGTCGATTCCCATAAGTGACATAATTTTGATTATATTTTCTTTTTGACAGTAAAATGCTAAATATGTCTCAGGAGAGACTTTGTGATAGCTTATTTTGGTTAAGCTGATTAGTAAAACAGCTTATTTGGAACTTATCAGAAACGTTGAATCTGATAAGCATAAAGTACAACAATAATCAAAAACAATAATATTAAATCATACCACCAAATAAAATCAGTTACATCAAGGATCTAACAAGTTAGAATCATAATCTATAAACCAACCATAGTAGGATAATCATTTAATCAGTAAAAATAGATTAATCAGCTAAATAATAAAAAAAACTATCAGTTACTGCTAAACGAATACTTAACCAGATTATTGAACAATTCATTTAGGAACTAAAAACTTTATCAGGTTCAAAATAAAACATTCAATAAACCAGTGTAACAGTAACATGAACTATTTAACCCTCATTCAAATCAGTAGACCAAAACTATCATGCAAAATCAATTCCACAGATTCAAATTATTCAGAATCTATAAAATCACAGTTCAGTTAAGGGAACTGAATTAACTTTAACAACCAAATTAATAATATCAGTTCAAATAAGTCAGATCTGTTATACAGGAAGCTAAAACTAATAGAACACATGAATATTCTAAAAACACTTCATACAGATTTAACTGAAATGTAATTTATAACAGAAAAGCTAAAAATCAGATTAACTAAAATAAGCTAAAACTATATCAGACTTCAGTCCAAACCTCAAATTAATAATCAGTAACTTTAAACCTCCAAACTATACCACTCCTTAACCAACATACTTTAAATCATAAACAATCTCAAAATAACTTACAATAAGCAGAAATAGAAAAGCATAAGCATCTAAAATATTCAATTCAAATCAACAGTAAAAATAGGACAGTTTAATCTAATGAAAAGTAAAAGGATTAAGCACCTTTTGGGAAAACCTTTGGGAAGTAGGCCAGCGCTGTGCTGCCTATGAACCAAAACAAAAACCTCCTTTCACCATTACAAAACCAAACGAACCACCAACACAATATGTAACCAAAATAATAATTAACACTGCTTCAATTATTATTTATCCAGTGGGGATAAACATGGATCCAATCTTTACTTTAAAATTAAATACAAACTATCATTTAGCTTATATCCAATTTCATAAACTTACCCTAGTGAAACAGAAATCGGACTTAATTTGTAAATCAATATTAAACGGTAAGCGAGATTAAAAATAAGACACGAATTAAAATAAAGATGATTAAACTTTCATTAATATTTCTGAAATATTACAATACTTAATCAAAAAGAAAATACAAGATTTAAATCTATAACTATTTCAGCAGAGTAACAATAAAGTAAAAGAAGGGATGCGTTTACACAAGAAATTGGGGGTATTTATAGCCCCCCCCCAAGAGGCATCCTTCTGCGAATATCCGAATATCCGAGGGGATATTCCTTTTGATTTTGTAGCCCTTGATCTCTAATCTTCTTCTCTTTCATCAAATATACGGCTGAGATGACTTCAAATAGCACACGGATCGCCAACGTGGCATCCGTGTGCTAGTTGTGTTTCTTTTAAGAGTTTTGATTGGAGGATTAAGAGATGTGAGGTGTTTCCTCCACTGAAAATCAGCCACGTAGCATTCTCGTTACACTCCTTCTCTTCCTTAAAATGGGGGGTTTTATTTTCTTTTCGAGTAAATTAACGGAATATATAAAAAGCCCTTTGTAAAAATGACTTTTTATTAAGCTAGGGTTTTTTTAACAGTGAATAAGGTGACTGGTTTTAGGGTGAAAAGGAGGTGGGGAAGAAGATGATACTTAGAAATCATCGAAAGTTTTATTAATAATGTGTGAGTGGGTGTGAGGTTGTGAATGGGACGTATAATATTTAATGGGTGTGACGTGTGAGAAGATAAACAAATGGGTGAAAAAGGTTTACGTTTTTTAAATAAACGTATGAAGTAGAAAAAGGAAACCCTAGGCCCATCAGATCATTTCCATCGTTTCATTTTTTCAACTGAATTGGGCTTTTAGCCCAAATGTCCAATCCGAATATGAATTTTCCCATTTTTGGGCCAAATGGATTTTTAAACTCCTTAATGATTTTAATTTGAAACTTAAATGGGCTTTTGAGCCCATTTTCCATTGTGGGACCCACTTGGCACATAATCTTGCAAAATTATAAAATCTCCTCAAGTCGAGCTCGATTTTTGGCTTCTCAATCTTTTTCATCAATCTCGTGTCGATTATTGCCGGTTTTCGTGAACTTGGTACCTACACACATGAAAACAAGAAACATACAAACAAAAGGCATATTTGATACATTATGAGCATAATTTCATTGTTTTAAGCTATAAATGATATGAGTAAAAACACTCATATCAAATATCATCCTTGTTTTTCAACTTATCTTTCCTCAACCTTGAAGGGTAAGGTATATCAGGTTGAGATAAAGGCTTTGGAATGGAATTCTCACTCACATCCTTGGGTGGTGGAGGGGTAGAAGTAGAAGGTGGAGGAATTGGTGGAGGAATTGGTGAAGGGGGCTCGTTTTCCTTTGTCACAATCACCGGTGTAGGTGTAGGAATCTCGGGTTCCTTATAACCTTTTCCACTTCAGGTGGTGATTGCTTTCATCTCCCCTCTTGGATTAGCAACGGTGTTACTCGGAAGAGAATCCGAACCAGAGGGTTGACTACTTGGGAAGAAACTAGCCATCATATCCCTTAAGTCATTCGTTTGACTACTTAAAGAGTTTCACATGTCATTCCTAAGCTCGGATCAAAGATCATTCCCTTGTTTCGCCATGTCACCTTTCAAGTTGATGATTTGCGTCTGAAGATTCTTCACCAGCGCGTCACTAGGCCTCATGTACGTTTCAACCTCTTGATTGTATGACGTGGGTTGATTGGGATGGGGAACTTGGTAAGCGGGTGGTTGATAAGTGGGTTTCCGATAAACTTGATTATTTCCTTGAGGTGGATATGGGTGTCTTTGGGTTTGATATTGATTGGTAGCTCGAGTTTGGTTTTGATTGTTGCGATTGAAGTTGGTTTGGTTTTGAGGAGGAAAACCGGGTGGTGAAAGGAAGTTGTTTGAATGACAACTAAGCAAATTGCGGTCACCTTGAGTACGAGCTTGATAGCCTCTCGTGGAAAATTTACCGTTAGCAGCATACACGTTTTCCGGATTGTCATGAGTAGAAGGACAATCGGTGTATGAATGAGAACCCCCGCAAATCTCACAATAAGGTGTTACATCTTTGACTTGGTGAAATTGGTTTGTAGCCATAGTTAAGAAATTTTTGTTCATTTCGGCTATTTGGCGGGTAAGTTCTGTTATCTCGAGGTTTGATGAAGAAGAAGAAACATTGGCCCTCGGGTTATCTCTTGAAGATGCGGATGAATCCTCATTTTTGTGGTGAGTGGTCATGTTCTCTAGAAGCTCTCTACACTCCTCAGGTCTTCTCTTCATGAATGTACCACCGGCGGCAGCATTAATCGTATCACGATCACGAACAGTTAAACCATTGTAGAAAGTATCAATCAAAGTGACGGGGAGCATATTATGGTTTAGACAACGATCGATCAAGACATTATAATGTTCCCAAGCATCGAAAAGCGACTCATCAGGTTCTTGAGTGAAACCACAGATTTGATTACGAAGACTAGTGACCATGGATGGTGGAAAGTAACGCGACAAATTTTTTTGAGTCATTTCGTCCCATGTATGAATTGATTTTTTGGGAAGACGATCAAACCATTTTTCGGCATGGTGGGATAAAGTGTGTGAAAAAAGGTGAAGGCAAAGAAAATCCATGGAAACACTGGGCAATTTCATGCTTTGAGTGACAGTTATGAATTTATCGAGATGTTTGTTGGCATCATCATCCGGTAATCCGCGAAATGGACAAGCGTTTTGAACTTGTTGGATCATGTGATGCTTCAACGAAAATTCGGGAGCCGTGATTTGCATCGGCAGAATCGGTCCTCCTCGTCCGTTCATTGTTGGTTGACAAAGCTCCTCCATCGTACGAAGGTCGGGTGGAGGGACATGGTTGTTGTTGTTTTTATTATTAAAATTGGGGTGAGGTGGGTTGTTATTATTATGCACACCGGCCATATCTAAGTCTCTACGAGTCTCGGGCTCAGAATAAGACGTAGATCGAGTACGCATACACTAAAATGAAATACAATATTTTTGGTTTTTTATCTTTTTATTTTTTTGGATTTTTGAAAATTTTATATATTTTTTTTAGGATTTTTGAAATTTTTGTGCTTGAAAATAACGTTCCCAAAAGAACGGATCCCAAAATCCAATTTTTCTCAATAAAAACCGTTAATCTTTACGAAAAGAGCCGGCATCGGCGCCATTTGATTTAATGGTTATTTGTGTGTACTCTTTGAAGTGTTGTTCGTACTCGATTCAATTCGAATTGATCACGGTTTAGGGTGGAATTGTTGGTGATGGTCACTAAAAAGGGGGAGCTTGATTATCTAAGTCTACAGATAATATAAACGTAAAAGCTATTAAAAATAAAGAAGAATGTCTAACCTTGATTGCTTTTCCAGAATGAATGATGCACAGTAGAACTTGGTGAAAATAGCTAAAGGTAATTATCTATTTTAAAATAAAGTTGAGAATGTAAATGTCGTTGAGTAAAAATAAAAGCTTTAAGAGTTAAACTAAAAATCAAGACTTAAAAGATAAATGACAAAAATTAAAACTTTTAAAAGTAAATTTGAAACTTAAAACTTTATAAAAATGTAAACTTTGTAAAAACGTAACCTTGAAAATAACTAGGACAAAACTCTTTTGAAAATAGATTAAGTAAAAATTGGCGGGAAAAATTAAGTTTGAAAATAAGTCGGGAAACCAAATTGAACATAAGTCGATAAATGAAAATTGCACTTAATCCGGAATCCTCAATCAAGACCTAATCCGGAATGTGGCTCCTTGACTCAATTCAGAATATGCCAATCCAACACCTAAGTCGGAATCCACATCACACTCCTAATTCGGAATCCGAGTGCTTGACTTAATTCGGAATCCACAATACCAATGCTATCCGGAATATGTGTTTCGGGTGTTATCCGGAATCCAAACGAGACCTTAATCCGGAATACGTATTCCGGATTGAATCCGGAATAACAATCCTAAACGTAAGTCGGAATATGGTGTCCTTCATCTAGTTCGGAATGCACAGGAACAAGAAGTAATTCGGAAAATAGCTTTTGCACACAATCCGGATTACACTTCTCTATGTAATCCGGAATAATAATCCATAACCCTATTCGGAATCAAACAAAACTATACCTAATTCGGGATATGGCAGTTTGCAAGTAAGTCGGAATAAAGTGTTTGCACATAAGTCATGAAAAAGGAGTTTTGCATATAGTTCAGAATATTAGGGTTTTAAAGATCCGGATGAATACAAAATAAGCAAAATCCTAATAAGCACTTACCAAAACTTAAACCGAATCAAATTTTATAAAAAGCTAATAAGACGCAATTTAAAAACATTTTAAAAACACTAAATAATCAGTTTATTTAAAATCAACTTTTTATAAAAATATTAATATACCAAAATCAACTTATTTTAAAACTAACAAACATAAAAATTAAGCAATAAGCACAATAATCTAAAAACCTCAAACACACCAACTCAATAAGCACAATCCAATAAGCAAACCAGTCACACAATCACAATGATGAAATCAACTACATTATTAATTAAGCAAAACAATAGATTATGATTAAGAAAGGTAGAATGAGAATTTATTAAAAAACTTGATTATATTAAAGATTAAGATTCAAGATTACAAAATTAAGGTGAAAGATTAAAAAGCTTGGAAGAAAAACTAGAGAGAAGAAAAATAAAAACACACTAATTACCTACTAAAAAAATAATGACTAACTCCTTTTCTAATGACATATGTGTAATATATATAGGGGAAGGGAGGGTGTTGTTTCTTCTCTCTTTCTCCTTGTCTTCTCGTCTTTTAAATAACTCGTCTTTCTCGACTTTGCCTCGGGATTAGTCGAATGATAACTTGAACTCCTCTTCCAATTTTTTTCTTTTAGTAGACTTGGTTTTTCGACTTCGTTAAACTTCCGTGTTTAGATTTTTTTCTTCGATAAATCTTCAGAATAGGCCTTTGACATCCGTTCTTCTTGCACTTTTGACCTTTTGACTTCGTCTTTTGTCTTTTTCTTCGATAAAAGCCCGTGAAACCCCGTGTTTTCTTCTTTTTTCATATTTTTGTCCTAAAACACAATAAAAACACAAACCACGCATAATTCCGCCTTTTACGACATTAAATACACGTTTTGGTCTTATTATTATTAGAAATAAGTGGTAAAAGGGTAAGTATTTTCATACTTATTAGTTTTCCTTAATCTGTGTAAAACTTTGATAAAATTTTTGCAAAAACCTGCACTTTCCTAAACTAGGATACCTAATTTCATTATTCACCTAAAATGATTTTAACCCATTACTAGTTTGGATCATTCCTTTCTCTGCTTAAACCCTCTCTTGTTGATTGTGTTATTCATCCCTTCAACTCTTCTCTAAACCTTAACACACAACCATGGTGTCCACTAGAACATCCACTTCTTCCAAAACTTCCTCTTCCAAAAGAAGCCTTAAAATTTTAAGTTACCTAACATTGGTTCTTCATCTTTTCACACTCCCAAAAATGAGATTTCTCCTATTCTCATTTCCTCTTCACCTTCACCACCCCTTGCTCCATGTAAGACAAACTCAACCCATGGTACTAACCATTCACATGGTTCTACCTCCTCTTCATTCCAATCAAGAATGAATGAGCTTTCTTCACCATTCACTCCTAGTCCTCCTTTGGATGGGATTTATCAACCTCAACCTCTATAAAGCATTCCCTTTGTCCTTGAGCCTTTGTTTACCTCACCTTTCACTCCACCAAATTCTCCCATCTCACCCTTAGACACTATGCCTCCACCACCTCCTCCACCCTCAAACACTAATGATCCTATTTTGGGCATTCCTATTCCTCACTTCATGGGTGATCCTTACTTCTTTGGGTTCCTAAAAGCTCATGGTATAAATTGTCCATGTTGTCTCTATAATAACTACATCATTCAAACCTAAAGTTGGAGATGCTTGGTCTTCATAGAAGGTTGCATGATTTCTTGCTTGCCTTGTTCTCCATGCCTCCTCCTCCTCCTCCTAGGAGATGAATGATGGTTTTCAAAATAAAATGCTTTTTTAAAAAGAAGGTCAAGCCAAAGAGGACTATGCATTCAAGACCTAGTTTTAGCTAACTTTGTAGTAGTTAGTTGTCATTTTATTTATTGTATTTCTTTTCTTTTCCCTCATGATTTTCTCATGTGGATGATTTATGGATTTAGTTTTATGTGTTTTAACCTATGTGGTCACATTAATCAACTTCAATTTATTTAAAACTGAACCTAAATCTATCATAGCCTCTAAAAACTTGAATTAAAATCAGATCAAAATGTTATCTAAATATTTTGTCAGCCTTTGTCAAGACATTCTTTGTGAATGTGTTGCTTTTATGCAACCCTAGCATACTCTAGTGCTAAAAGAGGTAAAAATCCAAGATTTGTAAAATTTTGAAAAAATCTTATTTTTCTCTAAAACTTTTTAAAATCATGGTTTGCTGTCCCCTGGACGCGGCTCCTTAGCCCCCAGGCGGCTCCATATCGATATGGAACAGCGGGCTTTATTAAGGAACTGCGTATAGGAAATCCGTTCTTGGCTTATTTTTGGTCTTTCTTCTTTGAAACTGTCTTGGTTAAGATTCTTTGTTTACCCAATTTGGCTAAACATTTCCTAAAACCTTTGTTTTCATTTCAAATCTTTGCCTTGTCTATTTTCTTTAAATTCTTCTTTTTGGGGAGTTCTTCTCTTCATCCCTCATAACGCCTAACTCTTCTATCCCTAACCTTGACATATCTTTGTCACAATCTTCTCAACCTAAAGCTTCTTCCTCTAAGATTTCAAACAAACCGAAAATCTCGGTTAGACCTATTTGGATCAAGAAGAACAAGAATCCTCATGATTCCTCTTCTCCAAAACCTTCCAAGAACTCTTCTTTTTCTCCGATCAAATATTGGAATGAGACTTACTCTATAAATCTAATTACCGGAGAAAAGGAAATTCTTTCACCACCACCTAAACCTTTCAACTCTCCTCAAATTAATGACCTATCTTCTTTCCCTAATCTCACTTGGCATTGTGAAAATATTTCTTACCCATTATCTCCTTCTCCACCAAATTCTCCTTTTGACGGACCTTCCCCATCTAACGACTTTATTTTGCATCATGGTTCCTCGTGTGCTTGTTGTCGGTTTCAACAAATTGAACTTGCTCATATTTATGACAAGCTAAATTTTATTGAATTCCTACTCACTCGACCTCCTCTCAAAGTTTTCTTTCTCATGAACAAAACTTCGAATGATGCCTCGTCGTCTTTTTTTTCCAACTAAAGCACATTTTGTACTTTAGTTGTTTGCGTCAATAAAACTTAAGCAATCTTGGAAAATAACGTTCCCAAAAGAACGGATCCCAAAATCTAATTTTTCTCAATAAAAACCGTTAATCTTTACGAAAAGAGCCGGCATCGGCGCCATTTGATTTAATGGTTATTTGTGTGTACTCTTTGAAGTGTTGTTCGTACTCGATTCAATTCGAATTGATCACGGTTTAGGGTGGAATTGTTGGTGATGGTCACTAAAAAGGGGGAGCTTGATTATCTAAGTCTACAGATAATATAAACGTAAAAGCTATTAAAAATAAAGAAGAATGTCTAACCTTGATTGCTTTTCCTGAATGAATGATGCACAGTAGAACTTGGTGAAAATAGCTAAAGGTAATTATCTATTTTAAAATAAAGTTGAGAATGTAAATGTCGTTGAGTAAAAATAAAAGCTTTAAGAGTTAAACTAAAAATCAAGACTTAAAAGATAAATGACAAAAATAAAAACTTTTAAAAGTAAATTTGAAACTTAAAACTTTATAAAAATGTAAACTTTGTAAAAACGTAACCTTGAAAATAACTAGGACAAAACTCTTTTGAAAATAGATTAAGTAAAAATTGGCGGGAAAAATTAAGTTTGAAAATAAGTCGGGAAACCAAATTGAACATAAGTCGATAAATGAAAATTGCACTTAATCCGGAATCCTCAATCAAGACCTAATCCGGAATGTGGCTCCTTGACTCAATTCAGAATATGCCAATCCAACACCTAAGTCGGAATCCACATCACACTCCTAATTCGGAATCCGAGTGCTTGACTTAATTCGGAATCCACAATACCAATGCTATCCGGAATATGTGTTTCGGGTGTTATCCGGAATCCAAACGAGACCTTAATCCGGAATACGTATTCCGGATTGAATCCGGAATAACAATCCTAAACGTAAGTCGGAATATGGTGTCCTTCATCTAGTTCGGAATGCACAGGAACAAGAAGTAATTCGGAAAATAGCTTTTGCACACAATCCGGATTACACTTCTCTATGTAATCCGGAATAATAATCCATAACCCTATTCGGAATCAAACAAAACTATACCTAATTCGGGATATGGCAGTTTGCAAGTAAGTCGGAATAAAGTGTTTGCACATAAGTCATGAAAAAGGAGTTTTGCATATAGTTCAGAATATTAGGGTTTTAAAGATCCGGATGAATACAAAATAAGCAAAATCCTAATAAGCACTTACCAAAACTTAAACCGAATCAAATTTTATAAAAAGCTAATAAGACGCAATTTAAAAACATTTTAAAAACACTAAATAATCAGTTTATTTAAAATCAACTTTTTATAAAAATATTAATATACCAAAATCAACTTATTTTAAAACTAACAAACATAAAAATTAAGCAATAAGCACAATAATCTAAAAACCTCAAACACACCAACTCAATAAGCACAATCCAATAAGCAAACCAGTCACACAATCACAATGATGAAATCAACTACATTATTAATTAAGCAAAACAATAGATTATGATTAAGAAAGGTAGAATGAGAATTTATTAAAAAACTTGATTATATTAAAGATTAAGATTCAAGATTACAAAATTAAGGTGAAAGATTAAAAAGCTTGGAAGAAAAACTAGAGAGAAGAAAAATAAAAACACACTAATTACCTACTAAAAAAATAATGACTAACTCCTTTTCTAATGACATATGTGTAATATATATAGGGGAAGGGAGGGTGTTGTTTCTTCTCTCTTTCTCCTTGTCTTCTCGTCTTTTAAATAACTCGTCTTTCTCGACTTTGCCTCGGGATTAGTCGAATGATAACTTGAACTCCTCTTCCAATTTTTTTCTTTTAGTAGACTTGGTTTTTCGACTTCGTTAAACTTCCGTGTTTAGATTTTTTTCTTCGATAAATCTTCAGAATAGGCCTTTGACTTCCGTTCTTCTTGCACTTTTGACCTTTTGACTTCGTCTTTTGTCTTTTTCTTCGATAAAAGCCCGTGAAACCCCGTGTTTTCTTCTTTTTTCATATTTTTGTCCTAAAACACAATAAAAACACAAACCACGCATAATTCCGCCTTTTACGACATTAAATACACGTTTTGGTCTTGTTATTATTAGAAATAAGTGGTAAAAGGGTAAGTATTTTCATACTTATTAGTTTTCCTTAATCTGTGTAAAACTTTGATAAAATTTTTGCAAAAACCTGCACTTTCCTAAACTAGGATACCTAATTTCATTATTCACCTAAAATGATTTTAACCCATTACTAGTTTGGATCATTCCTTTCTCTGCTTAAACCCTCTCTTGTTGATTGTGTTATTCATCCCTTCAACTCTTCTCTAAACCTTAACACACAACCATGGTGTCCACTAGAACATCCACTTCTTCCAAAACTTCCTCTTCCAAAAGAAGCCTTAAAATTTTAAGTTACCTAACATTGGTTCTTCATCTTTTCGCACTCCCAAAAATGAGATTTCTCCTATTCTCATTTCCTCTTCACCTTCACCACCCCTTGCTCCATGTAAGACAAACTCAACCCATGGTACTAACCATTCACATGGTTCTACCTCCTCTTCATTCCAATCAAGAATGAATGAGCTTTCTTCACCATTCACTCCTAGTCCTCCTTTGGATGGGATTTATCAACCTCAACCTCTATAAAGCATTCCCTTTGTCCTTGAGCCTTTGTTTACCTCACCTTTCACTCCACCAAATTCTCCCATCTCACCCTTAGACACTATGCCTCCACCACCTCCTCCACCCTCAAACACTAATGATCCTATTTTGGGCATTCCTATTCCTCACTTCATGGGTGATCCTTACTTCTTTGGGTTCCTAAAAGCTCATGGTATAAATTGTCCATGTTGTCTCTATAATAACTACATCATTCAAACCTAAAGTTGGAGATGCTTGGTCTTCATAGAAGGTTGCATGATTTCTTGCTTGCCTTGTTCTCCATGCCTCCTCCTCCTCCTCCTAGGAGATGAATGATGGTTTTCAAAATAAAATGCTTTTTTTAAAAAGAAGGTCAAGCCAAAGAGGACTATGCATTCAAGACCTAGTTTTAGCTAACTTTGTAGTAGTTAGTTGTCATTTTATTTATTGTATTTCTTTTCTTTCCCTCATGATTTTCTCATGTGGATGATTTATGGATTTAGTTTTATGTGTTTTAACCTATGTGGTCACATTAATCAACTTCAATTTATTTAAAACTGAACCTAAATCTATCATAGCCTCTAAAAACTTGAATTAAAATCAGATCAAAATGTTATCTAAATATTTTGTCAGCCTTTGTCAAGACATTCTTTGTGAATGTGTTGCTTTTATGCAACCCTAGCATACTCTAGTGCTAAAAGAGGTAAAAATCCAAGATTTGCAAAATTTTGAAAAAATCTTATTTTTCTCTAAAACTTTTTAAAATCATGGTTTGCTGTCCCCTGGACGCGGCTCCTTAGCCCCCAGGCGGCTCCATATCGATATGGAACAGCGGGCTTTATTAAGGAACCGCGTATAGGAAATCCGTTCTTGGCTTATTTTTGGTCTTTCTTCTTTGAAACTGTCTTGGTTAAGATTCTTTGTTTACCCAATTTGGCTAAACATTTCCTAAAACCTTTGTTTTCATTTCAAATCTTTGCCTTGTCTATTTTCTTTAAATTCTTCTTTTTGGGGAGTTCTTCTCTTCATCCCTCATAACGCCTAACTCTTCTATCCCTAACCTTGACATATCTTTGTCACAATCTTCTCAACCTAAAGCTTCTTCCTCTAAGCTTTCAAACAAACCGAAAATCTCGGTTAGACCTATTTGGATCAAGAAGAACAAGAATCCTCATGATTCCTCTTCTCCAAAACCTTCCAAGAACTCTTCTTTTTCTCCGATCAAATATTGGAATGAGACTTACTCTATAAATCTAATTACCGGAGAAAAGGAAATTCTTTCACCACCACCTAAACCTTTCAACTCTCCTCAAATTAATGACCTATCTTCTTTCCCTAATCTCACTTGGCATTGTGAAAATATTTCTTACCCATTATCTCCTTCTCCACCAAATTCTCCTTTTGACGGACCTTCCCCATCTAACGACTTTGTTTTGCATCATGGTTCCTCGTGTGCTTGTTGTCGGTTTCAACAAATTGAACTTGCTCATATTTATGACAAGCTAAATTTTATTGAATTCCTACTCACTCGACCTCCTCTCAAAGTTTTCTTTCTCATGAACAAAACTTCGAATGATGCCTCGTCGTCTTTTTTTTCCAACTAAAGCACATTTTGTACTTTAGTTGTTTGCGTCAATAAAACTTAAGCAATCTTGGAAAATTATCACTATTAGTGTAGCTTATGCTTTGTGGTTTATTTTCATATTTTAGTGATTTCAATATTCATATTGTGTGTATGAATATTATCTTGTATGTTATTTCATATTTGTGTAATATGAATGTTATGCGTGTTATCTATCCCACTAACTCTTTCTCACACATTTGTTAAAAAGTTGATCATGGTTAAAACTTACAATTACTTATGGGTGATTCCATAAATTCTAAATTTTAACCCCTTTACATTTTAAATCATTTTTTATTGCTTTGGATGTTTCTTTTCTTCCTTTATTCCACCAATTGAACTATGATGTTGTCAACACACACTCTTTGGACCTACTTAGCAAATACTTGCTTCTAATTTGAGATTTCTTTTCCTTCTCTCTCTCAAGTTAGTTAGTAGGTAGTGCACATATATACATTGGTGTTTTTTTCTCTTTCTTCTAACCTTGGTTTAGCATGTCACCTTAGCTTACTCATTTGGTGCCCCAAGCAAGGGGAGTAAGCACCAAGGGGGAGCTACTAGCAAAGTCTGGTTCTTTTCTTCTTCAAAGACTTGTGCTAACCTTTTTTCTTCGACAAAGGGGGAGAAATGATAGTGATAAACTCGTTAATAATTCGATAATCTTGTATTTTACGTAAATGAGTTTATTGTTTGTCGTAATAAAAAGGGGGAGATTGTTAATGCAAAGCAATGCCTAAAAACATTGTTAGCACTAATTAATCTTTCTTAGTTTTGATCACGACAAATTACAAAGACATTTATTGTTAAACACAATCATAAAACGAATTATCTAACAAACGCTATCATCAAGGTAATAATCATTACACTAACATATCTTAATCATGCTTAGTGATTATAAAAGTGATTAGCCTTAAAACTCACTTTTGTCAAATGTAACAAAAGTTTTTTTAATAAACTTTATTTTTAAGAAAATGTTTTATTAAAATGAAAATGTAAATTTGAATATGGCATATTCCAAATTACATAAGAATATCCTTTGAAGGTTTAAACAACCTCAGATATTTCAAATTCACTAATAGACAAAAAGGAGCGGAGTCTACTCTCCGCGGTTCCTTAAGTGCCTACGTGGTTCCCTATTGATAAGGAACCGTCTGGGTAGCTAAGGAACCGCCCCCAGGTAGCCTTTGGGATCTTGTCTCCTATAAATAATGAATCAAATTTGCACTTTCATCAACCCTTTTTGGACATCTTTTTTAGTCTTCTTTCTTGTTTCTAATCCTAATCATTTGTAAATGATCACTTAATGTTTTAAGTATGTTTACCTATGATTATCCTCTTGATCTCCTTCTTTACCTTGTCCAAAGAGGAGATCAATCACACACTTGTGATGTGATTAAAGATGAATCCTTGATGAAGATCATTCTCTCCTAAAGATCTAATCATGTTCATCATTTTTTTATTTGTGTCTTGTGTAAATCCAATGTATTTGTGAATACTTGGACTAGTTGTGTTCATCCAAGCTATGTGCAAATACTTGGACTAGAGTTGTGTAAATCCTTTGCATATGTGTGTACTTGGACTAGCTACATGTGTGTACTTGGATATGTTTAGTTGAGTTGTAATAAGTTGTGTTAGTTCTCACTAAACTATAAAGTGATGTGGTTATGTATTGTGAGTTCTCACTAAACCATAAAGTGATGAGTAGTAGTGTTGTGTGAAGTTCTCACTTAGCTTCAAAGTGAAGAGTCATGAAGATTGGTTCTAGCTTTCAATTAAAACTCGACTTCTAGCCTTGTGTCGAAAAATGGTGGAAAAAGCAACGTTGTGAAGATTGGTTCTAGCTTTAGATTAGAACTCGACATCTAGCCTTGTGTCGTAAAATGGTGAAGTAGGCGACGTTGTGTAGATTGGTCCTAGCTAAGATTAGGTCTCTACATTTAGCTTAGTGTCGGAAAATAATGTAAGTGATGTTGATGAGACTGCTTTTATACGTAGTCTCATCGTCCAAAATAGGCTTTTAATGCATTAAATATCATAAAAATGGCCAAATATATGCTTGTGTTTGATACTTGTGTATTTTAGGTACGGATATTGAGAAAATGACAAAAGATCACAAGAATCATACAAAAACGAACACAGGAAACGAAGCCGCACAATGAACCAAGCCCTAATGAAGATTTTCCAAGAAAAACCTTTGAAGATTGGAAGATTAAGCAATAAGGGTCCTCCAATATTGAAGAATTGACACTTTAAACCCTTGTATCTTCATAATTACAAGATTGGTCCCTAAAGTTTGTCAAAATCACAAAAAGGGCCCTCCACTTTGAAGAATTGGCAAATTTAGTCCCTCAACAAAACTAAATTGTCAATATTAGTCCTCCTCAAAGTCAAACATACCATGAAGGCCTTCAAGTTACAAGAAATTACAAGTTTGGTCCTTTAAATATGTAAAAGTGCAAAAAGGACCCTTAACTTTGAAGAAATGGCAAAAATGGTCCCTCATTAATCATGACTTGTCAATTTCAGTCCTCCAAGAAGTCAACCATACAAGTCAAGACCATTATCTATGAAGAAAATGCCAAAACAACCCTTCAAGAATCCTAAAATGGTAAGAAATACCCCTGAAAATACTTTGGAAAAGTATTTGGGGCAAAAGTGTGAAAAGTAAAACTTCAAATACAAAGGAAAACAGATTTTAGCATGTTTTAACCAAAGTGGCAAGAAGAAAAGAAGTGAGGGACTGAATTGGGCAGACAACATATCTTACCTAGACCAGTGGGAGGTGGACACGTGTCCCACTCACTTGAATCAACCAATCACACTTCACCCTGCTTCCACCTCAGCTTTCCACCCATAACCATATTTAACTAATCTGGTTAGTTAATTAAAGGGCGCTAAACACAACATTTAAACCCAAATACGGATCAAACATGCACTATTTATCATATGAACAAAATTGGGTTTTCTTAATCTACTTGTAATTAAACCACCATATGCTCCACTTTAGTGATTAATGGTGCCTTAATCACATCCCAACCTTAAAAACATGTGCCACATCACTCAAAAAACCCAAAAGAGATTCCCCTGCACCAAGGTTGAAGATACTGCCAAAAACCACCAGTCATCCAACGTCCCAAAAACCTGCTTTAATCCTAAGCTCAATATGGACCCTTTGATCAATTGGTTACACTTTTTCACCTCAACATACAGCCAAAAATCCTCACATGATCAAGCATTTTCAAATTTCCCAAGGGCATATCTGGAAACTCACCAACTAGGGTTTACGTTTTTTATTTAGTATTTAGGGTTTCTTGTAGCCTATTTAAGGCATTAGCATCACAACTTTGTAGCTTGCTGTTGATTTTTCCTTAGTTCACAATTCTGTAAAATCTCATTTTCATATTAATGAAGTGTGTTTGAAATTTGTGAAGAAAGACCAAGTGCCAATCTTTATTCCTGCTTATTATTGTTTAATGTTAACTAATCTTGAATCCTAAAACCTGTTTTCAAAGGAGTGTGCAAAAGTTTGCATATTTTCCTATAATCTTGATATTTTGCTAAGTCTTGTTCAAACCTTGGAATTTTTGGGCTATAAGTGATCTATACACCCTGATAAGGAGATTATCAAGGTGTTGTGAGCTTATAGTTTGGGGATAATCAAGTGTGGGGAACAAAGGTTGCATTAATCAAGTTTTCCTCTTTTTCTGTTTTTGATAATTTTGTGCTTTAACCTTGTTGAATCTTAGCAGGGTTGTTTGTGGAAGCTTGTGCTTGTTATTGCTAGCACATAAGCTCAAAATTCACGGGTGTGGATTTACATCCATGAGGTTTGAACCTTTCTACCTTAAATCTGCTTAAAATCTTGATTTTTGGTGATTTTGTGTGTTGCTTGTGTTCTTGTGAAATTTGTGGCTTAATCTTGCTTAATACTGCATATTACATATGTTTATGTGTTTGATTGGGCTTGGGTAACCTTGGAATACACTTATACTTGTTTAAATTGGATTTGAAAAAGATAAGGGGTGTTTGGGATTATCTGTTTAAGATCATAGTTTGCTATTGTGTTGTTGGAAAGTGTTGTTTATGCTTTGTATCTGCTATTCACTTGGTAGTTTCTGCAAGTTATTGGCTTTTAAACCTTGAATCCAAGATTGTGCTATATCTTACTTGTTTTGACTGATTTTGACCTAAGATTTTGGTAATACCTAGAGTATATGCATGCTTAGGGTTAAAAAGTGTTAAATCATAGTTTATATAACCTGATAACAAGATTTGAGTGTTTGAATTTGGCATATTGGTCAAGTATATCAACAAAGTGAAAAATCCGTTTGTTCTTTTTCATCAGTAACTATTTGGTGCTTGAATCTTGATCTAAACTTTGAACCAGTGCATGAAACTTGTTGATTTATGTTCATTTGAATTAAATATAGCTTGTGTATGCTTTTGGTGCAATTTGGTTGGCTGAATCTTGCTAAAACAGCTTATTAAGTTCATAACTGCTTAAGTTCATGTCTGTGTGAGATCTGGTGTTTAACTGAATTAACTGTACTAATTGGCTGATTGTGATTGTTATTGACTCCTTATGATTAACTGATCATTTGGGTGCCTTTATGAAACTTGAATCTACAAAAAAGTCATATAAGACAAAAAGTCAATTAAGTCAAGCACTGGGACAAGTTTCCACTGCTCGACATCCAAAACTAGCCCCTGCTAGTGTAATTTATCATCCAACTTATTAATAAGCCAATTTGGCTTATCCAGACCTGCAACAACTTACTTTTTGTAATAGATCTTCATCATTTGACCCATTTATTGATCTGGAGCTTATCAGACCTTGGCTTTGACTTTTTGCTAGAAAACTCATGAGTTTGACATTTAATTAAGTGCTTATCTGCTTATTTCAGCTTATTGAGTGTGCTTATTGAAAATTTTTTTGTTGATTAAGCTTATTTAAGTCATTTAAAAGCTTTTGAAACTTGAATCATCTCTTGGGGTGGCCTAGAACTCGAAAACGACTATTTTGTCGTTTTGTGAAGATAACTTTTAGCTTATTCAGGCTTATTCCTTGTGCTTATTTCAAATTTCTTTTTACAGAACTCTTAAGTAACTCAAAAGAAGCTTGTGTGTCTAATTTTAGCTTATGGCATCAGCTTATAGCTTAATGGGCCAAAAAGCCCATTAAGAATAAGCTGCTTTGAAATAAGCTATCTTAAACTCATTTTTAGCTTTTGGGCCTTCAGAGTTTTGTTCTTAAAATTAAATTTTGAGTCAGATAGGAGCTTTTGGTCTTATTTGGACAACATTTTGCTTATTGCGCCTATTTGAGCCCATTAAGGGGACTGTTTGGACTTTTAGCCCATTTCTAGGCCCAATAGGGGTATTTTTGTAATTTCAACTTCATTTCTGTGTTTATTAGGTTAAAATAAGCTAGTTTGCAACTTTTTTGAATTATTTATAAATTTTGGATTTTTATTAATATTTTATTATTAAAAACTAAAATTTAAATTTTTTAAGTTTTTATATTTTTCTTAGGTTAAATACATTAAGTTAGGAATTTTACAATTTTTAGAATATTTTTATTGTCATTAGATTAATTTTTATAATTATTTTAAGTTTTAATAGTTTTTAATTGTTTTTGTTCAGTTTTTATTAATTTTAAAAATAGTCATTAATTTAGTTAAGTCATTTTAGAGGTTTACAATTGAAAAAATCTCATTTTGGGCTTTTTGTTAATTAAATTGATTTTTTGGGCTTTAATTAGTATTAAAAAATTATTATTTAATTAAATAAAAAGTTTGAGTAATTTTTGATTTTTTGTAAACTCTAATTACATTTTTTAGAATTTATTGCAATTTTCTAGGAATTTTTAGGGTAAACTTTTAATTTTGTCACTTTTTATGGTTTTACGTGTACGACTTATCGTCTTAGTTTTAATCCATAATCGTAACCGTCATTCTCTTCTAATCCCTTTTCTATAGTTTTTTCTTCATCAAATATAATCACAAAAGTTAATCATCTCTTAACACAACGCACTTGCCTCCTTGAGAACGATCCCCACTTAGGGTAATAAGTGCTTTCGTTTTCCTAAACGAACACTTAATACTTACCGCTTTTACGCTCTTTTCTCTAAAAGACTTATTTTACTCAATATCATTTTGGCGCCGCTGCCGGGGAGGCGTGTTGTGTTTTGATTTGGCAATTGTTGTTTTTATATACTAACCATAAATAGTATTTGTATTAGTAGCACTCTACTAATACGTATTATCGGTTTTTCGTTTTTTGTGTGAATATTATTAATATATTGTATACGTAGAACAATAAATTCACAAATACTCCAAAAGTGTGAAAATACAACCTTGACTTGGGAGGTCATTACCCAATCATTGTATTCGAATCTCAAACTAAAGAAAAAGGCAAAAGTAGATAAATACTTTCGTGAAGCTCGATTTTGAAAAATACAAACTATAAGGTGGGTATAAGGCGGGTATTATAAAATATACCCTAAGGAAAAAGGCTCTTAAGTGCTTCGCGCCGTCTCGTTTCCCCGCTTGCTTGTGAGTATTTTGAGATTGAAAGCTAATCGAGGGTTTTGCCGCCCAAAGTATTATTAAGTATCATATATATTTTCTTGGTTTCATTTGATTAAACTCTCTTGAACGTTTTGGTGTTCCACCAACGTTCTAAAGTCATCGGAGGCATTTACTTCACGTGATCGTTTTCATTCCTTGAGGCTTCTTTAATCAAGAGATTTGATTAAGGAGGAGATTTGTAGATTTGTGTCTACTTAATACAATCACAAAAATCCAAAAAAATTAAAAACAATCAAAAACCACAAAAAAATTGGAAAAATACAAAACACCAAAAAGAATCTTCTTTTCTCATCCTCACGTTGTACGTGACGTTTATGCAAACTCGCAACCAAGCAAGACGTGCACGTAAACGTAGAAACCGAAAGGAGACAACACCTACTCCTAATCTTTCTAGTGAGGAATCTCCTATTGACGAACCTATCGTAAGAGAAGAACCAACCATGGCAAATCGAACTATGATGGAGTTACTTCAAGCACCCACTGAGGGTTATGGAGAGGCTATTGTAATTCCCGCTATCCTTGCGGCGAATTTTGAAGTGAAAACGGGTTTGTTGTAGATGATCCAAAACAACAAATTTCGTGGTGATGAAAAGGTCAACCCGCACAACCATATCTGCCAATTCAATCGTCTTACCGCCACTTGCAAATTTAAGGATGTTGTTAATGACTCGATTAAGATGATGCTTTTTCCGTATTCCTTAGCGGGGCCCGCTAAAATTTGGTTAGAGAAAGAGCCACCCAATTCTATATTGACGTGGAAGGATCTCGTTTTTAAGTTTGTGAACCAATTTTTCCCGCCCTCTAAGACTACGCATTTGAAAAACGAGATTTCAAAATTTTCACAAGAATTTAATGAGAGTTTTTCAACGACTTAGAATAGGTTTAAGGAAATGTTACATGAATGTCCTCATCACGGTTTTTCCGACTTGCATCAAATTGACACGTTTTACAATGGACTTAATGATCCTGAAAGGGATTATCTAAATGCCGCCGCGGGTGGTAATTTTTTGTGTAAAACGGATAAGGAAGCTTTGGTGATAAATGAGAATAGATCTAAGGTGTATAGTCCTCGTAACACATCGAGAAGGCTTCGTCTTCGGCTTCACCTTCTTTGTCTAATACCATCGATGCTTGCCAAATTGAGGCGAACTTGGAAAACAAAATCTTTGATAAGCTTAAAGGACTTTTAATTGAATTCAAAGTTGGAGAACAAAGTACTCCCGCTACGGCTAAAGCGGTTGAGGTTTCATGCATGTATTGTGGTGGAGGTCATGATTTCTCCGAGTGCATTACCAACAGTGGTAACACTTCGAGTGGCTACGCGGCCACGGGAACTTACAACCAAAACGGTCAAGTTACCCGCTCTAATCAATTGACTCCACCGGGTTTTGCTCCTAATCAAAATGCTAACAACAACTATCGAAACAATCAAGTTGGTTTTAAAAACAGTTACAAAGGAAACTATGGTAATCAAGGGGCTAATAATCAAGTTTCAAACAAAAATCAAACCAATGATTTTCAAAACAACAACAAGGGTTTGTAAACTTTGAAAGATCTTCCAAATGAATTTGTTGAATACGCTAATGGAAACGATGCTAGGTTTGACAACATTCAAAGAGAAATCCTTAGGCTAGGATCCGAGTTTAAGAATGACTTGAAGAAGGAGTTGAAAAACGAGTTAGCAAATGAGCTTAAAATCCATACAAACAAAATGGAAGGGAATGTAACTAGGTTACAACAAAACCAACAAAAAATGGAACAAGGGCAACATGAAATAAAACAAGAGATGATTAAGGCCGAGAAGGGGCAATCCATGTTTGAGGATAAAATTTCATCTATGTTTGAGGCTATTATGTGCAAACCGTCTTCGAGTAGTCTTCCTAGCAACACCGTATCAAACCCTAAGGGTGAGATGAAAGTGATTACCACACGTAGTGGTAAGACACTTAAGGAACCAACTCCTCAAACAATTGCTCCTATGGAGGATGCAATTGAGGAAGAACCCGAGGTGGTGGTCGAAAAGGAGCATGTCCCAATCCCACGAAGTACCGCTCATGCCACACCTACGGTTGACCCATTACCACGTTTGGAACCCGAGATTCCAAAGGCTATGCCTATGCCTCAACCCACACCACCTTTGCCCTATCCATCGAGACTTAGAAAGGAGAAACGTCAAGAGCGCGATAATTACCAATTTGAGCTTTTTATGAAAATGTTTCGTGATATTTATTTTAATGTAAGTTTTGCCGATGCTTTGGTCATGATGCCTTGATTTGCCGCTAACTTCAAAAGTATGTTGAACAACAAGGAGAAATTACAACAATTGTCTAGTTGTTCATCGGTTTATCTTAACCGCATACCTCAAAAAGTCGGTGATCCCGGTAAATTCTTGATTCCTTGTGCAATCCAAGATATGGAAGAATGCTATGCCTTGGCCGATCTTGGTGCTAGCATTAACTTGATGCCACTTGCAATCTTCAATCCGCTCAATCTTCCTAATCTTACTCCTTCACTAATGTCTATCGAGTTGGCCGACCATTCCAAGATTCCCGCATGTGGATTGGCGGAAGACGTTTTTGTGAAATTGGGAAAGTTCTATTATCCGGTAGACTTTATCGTTGTCGATATTCCCACGGATCCTCAAGTTCCTCTCATTTTAGGTCGTTCGTTTTTAGATACGTCTATGGCTTTAATTGATGTTCATGCTAGAAAGATCACCTTACGTTTCAACGACGAGGAACTTGTTATAAACGTAACTAAAAATTCTCAAATTTCTCATGTCTATTCCGTTGCTACCATAAACCTCGTTGATATGATTGACGTTCTTTGCGAGGAATTTTCACAAGAAGTTCTAGGTTTTGGTGATGATGAAAATAGTGGTAATCCCACTATGTTAGATCCTATTCTTGATAACTCGACACCAACCTTCACTCCATTTGAAGGTGGTGGTTTCACGTTGGAAGAATTCGATGTTCCACGTACTTGTGACGAAGACCTCGACAATGATGAGGACTTCTCGATTATCAAGGATTTTCTTAACGATTTCCCATTTCCTCCACCCGAGGAGGTTATAAGTATCGAGCCCAAATCTTCAATTGAGGAACCACCTATCCTCGAGTTGAAAGATTTACCTCCTCATCTTGAATATGTATTTTTGGAGGAGGACGACAAGTTGCCGGTTATTATTGCAAAAGATCTTTCGGATGATGAAAAAACCGCACTTGTCGATGTTCTAAAGGATCACAAAGGGGCAATTGCGTGGAAGTTATCCGACATTAAGGGGATTGATCCCAAATTTTTTACCCACAAAATCTTAATAGAAGAAGATTACAAACCCGCAATCCAATGTCAAAGGAGGGTGAACCCCAAAATTCACGACGTCATCAAAAAGGAGGTCCTAAAACTCCTTGACGCGGGAATGATTTACCCTGTTTCCGATAGCCCTTGGGTGAGTCCTATTCATTGTGTCCCTAAGAAGGGAGGAATGACCGTTGTGCCAAACGATGCCAACGAGTTAATTCCCACTAGACTCGTGACGGGATGGAGAGTGTGCATTGAATATCGAAAGTTGAATGAGGCCACTCGAAAAGACCATTTTCCCTTGCCCTTCATGGACCAAATGTTAGAGCGTCTTGTGGGAAACGATTTCTATTGCTTTTTAGATGGTTTTCCCGGTTACTTCCAAATCCCCATCGATCCTCGTGATCAAGAAAAAACTACGTTTACGTGTCCATATGGAACGTTTGCCTATCGTAGAATTCCATTCGGACTTTGCAATGCACCGGGAAAATTTCAAAGGTGCATGATGGCTATTTTTCATGATATGATCGAGAAAACGATGGAAGTCTTCATGGGTGACTTTTTCGTGTTTGGCAGTTCATTCACTTCGTGTTTGTCGAATCTTGAGAGAATGTTGAAGCGTTGTGAGGAAACCAACCTTGTGCTAAATTGGGAAAAATGTCATTTTATGGTTAAAAGTGGAATCGTCTTAGGGCACAAGGTTTCGAAAGCGGGGATTGAGGTAGATCAAGCTAAGGTAGACGTCATCGCCAAATTACCTCATCCCAAAACCGTTAAGGGGAGTTTCCTAGGCCACGCGGGCTTTTATCGTCGATTCATCAAGGATTTTTCAAAGATCTCTCGACCTGTTACACATCTCCTTAAAGAAGATGCACGTTTTGTCTTTGACGAAGATTGTGTACGAGCCTTTGAAATCCTTAAGAGGAAACTTACCGAAGCTCCCATTCTTGTTGCTCCCAATTGGAACCTCCCCTTTGAGCTCATGTGTGATGCTAGTGACTACGCTATTGGGGCCGGATTGGGGCAACGTCATGAAAAGCACTTCTTGCCTATTCACTATGCAAGCAAGACGATGACAGAGGCTCAACTAAAATACACTACAACGGAGAAGGAGTTCCTTGCTGTGGTGTATGCATTTGAGAAATTCCGACCTTATCTCGTCTTGACGAAATGCATAGTGTATACGGATCATTCGGCTATCAAGTATCTTATGGCTAAACAAGATGCAAGCCAAGATTACTTCGTTGGATTCTCCTCCTTCAAGAATTTGATCACAAAATCGTTGACAAAAAAGGAGCCTAGAATCTAGCGGCCGATCATCTTTCTCGTTTGGAAGATCCTCACCAAAGTGTTTACGAGCCCAAGGAAATCACCGAAACATTTCCGCTCGAGATACTTGGTGTAGTGAATTCTAAGCTTGATTCTTCTACCCCATGGTTTGCGGACATCCGCAAATTACCATGCGGGCAACTTCATCATCAAGGGTATGACGACTCAAGAAAAACGAAAATTCTTTCGTGACGTCAAGTTCTATTTTTGGAACTACCCTTACTTGTTTCGAACTTGTGCGGATCAAATCATTCGACGTTGTGTCTTTGGTACCGAAGCTTCTAACATCCTTAGAGCTTGTCACGAGGTACCCATAGGTGGTCACCATGGTGCTAATCTCACGGCTAAGAATGTTTTTGATGCCGGTTTCTTTTGGCCTACTATTTACCGAGATGCACATGAGCTTGTGAAGTCATGTGACTCATGCCAACGACAAGGAAAAGCCTCACAAAAAGATGAAATGCCACAAAATATCATCCAAGTGTGTGAGATCTTTGACGTTTGGGGCATTGACTTTATGGGGCCATTCCCATCATCTCGTGGTAATAAGTACATCCTTGTCGCCGTTGACTACCTATCTAAGTGGGTGGAAGCTAAGGCTTTGCCCACCAATGATGCTCGTGTGGTAGTCAAGTTTTTGAAAAGCTTGTTTTCTCGGTTTAGAACCCCTCGTGCGATCATAAGCGATCGTGGAACCCATTTTTGTAACGACCAATTCGAAAGGGTCCTAAGTAAATATAGGGTTACACATCGTCTTTCTATGGCTTATCACCCACAAACGAGTGGGCAAGTCGAGGTTTCAAACCGATCTTTGAAGAGGATCTTGGAGAGATCTATTGGGGAAAACCGACAATCTTGGTCGGATAAGTTGGACGATGCTTTATGGGCCTTTAGGACCGCTCATAAGACGCCCATCGGGTGCACTCCTTATAAGCTTGTGTATGGGAAGAATTGTCACTTGCCAATTGAACTCTAACACAAAGCTTATTGGGCCCTTAAGCATTGTAATAATGATATGGAGACCGCGGGAAAACACCGGAAAATGCAATTAAATGAATTGGATGAATTAAGGGATATTGCTTATGAAAATTCATTGATTTATAAAGAAAAGACTAAAAAGTTTCATGATTCAAAAAACTAAAACCGGGTTTTTAACATTGGGGATCAAGTTTTGCTTTTTAACCCTCGTTTGAAAATATTTTCCGGTAAGTTGAAATCCCGTTGGTCCAGTCCATTCACCGTGACTCAAGTTTTTCCATATGGGACCATCGAGCTAGCTCAAAATGATGGCCCCAATTTCAAGGTGAATGGACATAGGTTGAAGCACTACTTTGGCGGGGAAGTTCCATCCTTGAACTACCTCGACCAAATCACTTTCCCCAATGATAATTAGTATTGACGGGATCGAGTCGAGCTCATGACTCGATAATAAAAAACGAGGTGCCTCGTGGGGGAGTCCCATGCTTATCCTATGTACATATTATTGCTTTATAATGTAGCTTACGTGAGGGGATTTGTGCCCTTCCAACCTTTGTTCCGTGGTTGTTTGTGAATTGTGATTTTTAGATGATCATTATCTTCACGATTGGAGCCTCTCGTGTTTGTTTTATGGGAGCACTCGATCGTTTGCTTGGAAGAATTTCTCAATATCCATGATATATCCTCTTATGTTCTAACCTTAGGTTTTTAGCACACTTCATAAACGGCTTTAAATTTAATGGTTGCACCATTTCCATGCTAGATTAAGCATTCGACTACATCTCTAGTATGGGGGTTTTTCCAACCCTTAGACTCGAAACATTGAGGACAATGTTTAACTTTAGTATGGGGGGTGAATAGATACTTGCCTTGCCAAACCTTCACGCTTTCCAAAGTTTATCTTTTTGTTTATCGTTTTGTTGCAAAATAAGGCTTAAAATGGCCAAATTTTCAAAATTTTCTCATGTTTTATAAATGTTTGAAGACACGAATGTAGATTTTCTGATGGCGAGAATAAGAGTAATTTTTGACTCGACCGTGCGTGTTGAGCACTTAGCTTCGATTCCTTAACTATTATAGGCTAAGTCTCTTAAATGAGGACGAGAAATGATAGAGTTAATTATAAGTTACTATGCTAAACGTAGAGTACTCGTATTCTTTCAAAAACTCATGTGTTCTCGTTGTTTGCTTATTCTCCTTTCTCTTGTAAATATTTTTTGCTTAATAAATATTGACTTAGCGGTTTAGTCTTGATTTTTGGTTTCTAGTCTTTTCTAGTAGCTTCCATGTAATTAAATTGGGAAGACATTAAGGTATCGCCAGCGTCACGGTTTTGAAGTATTAGCAACCCGAATAATCGAAAGCTTCACCCAATAATAGGATTTCAAGTGCTCACCTAAATCAAGCAAAAAATTTAAAGCTCACAAGGCCGAAAAATCTATGCAAAATTGAAAGTGAATCAAGCCTTAATCTTTGAAGCTTTAAAGATCCAAAATTTGCCTTAGCGTGAGGATATACGTCTTTGGCCATAATAAAACCATCGATGAGGCGGATAATAAAAGGCAAGGCAAGACCGAAGTCATAATAAAAGCTTCATGGCGAAGTTGAATAAAAGATGGAGGTAAACCTATGATAATAAGGCCCTTCCGTTAGGGGGCATATAAAAGTCTTGGTAATAAGTCTCATGTTCAAAACCGTTATAAAACCGTGTTTATTGATCCTTCTTGTTGAATTAATTTTTTTACATCGTTGTCTATTAGGAGGGGTGTAGAACAATGATAATCTTTATGAATCAAGAGGGTTGATGTTTTCTAGAGAGATAAACTTAGAGAGAGAAATGAAAGAAACTATTTGTTATCACTTTGAGAAATGAAACAACCAACACCTCTTTCCATGATGGAAAGAGGCTTATATACCCAAGTCCTTAATGGACTTGGGCCTCCGGCCAATGAACATGCTCATGGGTCGGGCTATTTAATAAATGTAACTTAAACACTACTGCGAGCCTATAACTATATTGTTGGAGTGACCGAGACTTTCTTTATACGTAAAACGTATTTCCAACAATCTCCCCTAAAGGGAGGTCACTCCAAATTTACAAAGTCCTAATCTAGCATGTTAGATCTTGTTCTTGAGCTCGTAGTCCACTTTCTCTTTTCTTTCTTTCCTTTTCTTCCTTTTTGTGAATATGTGTTGAATAATATCAGCCTTTTGCTTGGAACACGTTCTTTTGGCCTTTCACGTGCAGTCTTTATCTTCTTGTGATGTTCGCCTCTTCGTGACTTCATGTCCCACACACTTATCCTTTGTTGAATTCTTGAAAGTTTCAGAGTCGATACAGCGAAAGACTTTTAGGTCAAAGTTTCTTGAATTTGCAAAAGTATTTGATACAGAAGGAATAAGCATGTGAGGACGTCTTCAATAGGTACACCACAACGCCACTGTCTTCGAATGCAGCAACATAAAAAGACACGAATAAAATGGATTTGACATTTTATTCTAGTTCGGTAGCATTTTACCTCCGGTCGGTGAAGACCGTTGGACGATATTAGATATCGTACCCGTGACGGATAGTTTCAATTAAGTAACTTCCTGACAGGATTTCGCGGGTAAACCCGTTCTCTTTATTCGACCGTCCAAAGCTGACTGCGAACATAAAGAGTGAATCATTTGGATTAAAAATCCTTATGATTGAAGCCGTCAATTCATGAAACCTGGAACAAGTGAATTTCAATTAAGATATTCACCATCGTTGCTTTCCAGTTGTCACAAACTTAATTCAAATAGAATCTTGCTTGTCACCTACCAAGTGCTGTTTGATGTTAACAATAGAAGGATTTCCACTCGTCACTGTGAACACTAAGGAGTGTCACTCTGAGTGTTCTGGCAAGATCATACGATGATGCGTAGAGGCCTGGAACGAGTTTAAGTTCAAATAAGAATTAAACTACTGTTTCTTTCCAGTTTTCACAAGATTGGTTCTTAAAGAACCGCACGTGTCACCTACCATGAGCTTGTTTGATGTTGGCTCAAGCAGGATTACCATCTTCATTGTAATACTTGCGTATAACTCAGATGTTCTGGTAATATTACAAGAATACTGCGTAGGACTCATAAAGATCTCTTACTTTTCACAGTGTGTGAAGAAACAAGGAATAAATTGTGACATCCGTCAAATTTTCATCTTTATTTCTTCATATAGTGAAGTACCTTAATTATTTACCAATGAGGTGTCGATGTAAGTATATTGTTTGTTTTGCTTTGCGGACAAAGCCCTCTTTAGGGAGAGCGAATGTAACCACTCGAGTTTTTCGCGTCTATTATTTTATGAATGAAACGTACGAGTTATTAAGCGTTTTATGCATTAACCGTGTGTCGATTAGGATTGTTTGCTGGAATCCCTCGAGAATACGCGTATCCGTCTTTGATTTAAGTCGTGTGTCGAATTGTTATCAAGTTGTTCATGTCATGTTTTCGCGTCTAACATTTGACAAACCTGGGCCGAATGATACAATGGTACAACTCATGCAAGAATTAAAATTAGTGAACTTTTTATTTATTTTTCTTTCAAAACTTGGTCAACAAGAGTCAATATTCAGACCTGGAACTAAATACATTGTTTATACACCCACTAACCACTAAAATCCAGCACACATGCCTAGTTTACCCAAAATGGGTACATCACAAGCATACCATTTCCAGTTTTAGTCTAACCCTAAACTAATAATACAAAGTTAAATACAGCCCAAATTGTTCAATGTCCAAACATAACACAAAACATTATCCACAGTCCAAATATTACAAAAATTGTTCCTGAGCAGTTTCAAATACAAACTCTGGGTGAAAGTAAAGAGTAGTGTCAAGCCGATCCATTTACTTCTCGTCCACACCTGCAAATCGAAACGAAACACCCGTTGTGAGTCTTTTTAATCACCTTCTTTATTTTTCTGTACACGTCTTAGTTGTGCTCGTCATTTTTAAACAAACCTGCGAAAATAAAACAAATGTATTAGTCTTTGTTACGGTTCAGTTTAAACCATAATATAAGGATAAGAATAATAATATTAACTGGACTTTGACCAAAACCAAGACCCCATTGTTCCTACCTTAACCAAACCGTGACCCCCCCCCTTTAACAATCTTTTTACATTGTTTCTGCCATAACCAAACTATAACCAAATCATGACCAAACCGAGACCAAACCGAGACCAAACCGAGACCAAACCGAGACCAAACCGAGACCAAACCGAGACCCATTATTACTGCCGAAACCTTACTACCCAAAATTAATCATAACATAAGATTTATCCAATTCTTTTTACAGAAACATCTTTTTAACCACCATTAAGCCGCGGGTATAAAAACCCCTCATTAATTCAAAACCCTAAATTTGTAAATCCTTTTATTTATGAAATTAACATAAATTATTTCCCAAAAACATTATTAATTTAAAAATAAACAACCGTGTATAAAACCCCCAAATTTATATAAACCCTAATTTTATTTTATTGATTTAAACTCTAATTAGACCCAATCCAAACACAAATCGATTAGTTAATTAAACTAAAACTGAGATATGAATAAACCCCCAATTTGACCGAAACCCTAATTTTTGAAAACTTATTTTTATTCAATAATTAACATTAATATACGTATGAAAACATTATTTAATTGAAATGAAACCCTAGATTTGGAAAACCCCCAATTATTTCGAAAACCCTAAATTGATTCTTATTAAATTCGAGAGCCCCTTTGTTCACAACTTATTTATACAAACGAATTGAACCCTAAAATCCTTTTATGAAACGAAAATCAGTAGATCATTTAATTAAAAGGAAAAAGGATTTAAAACTTATCTTTGATGATGAATCTATCATTTAATCTCCTGGAAGACACCTCGAATCGAATTGGTTTTGATGTGGGGATGAAACCCCACATCCCACGCATGATTATTCATCATAAACCTTCATAATCATTGATATTGATAATCAGAGAAACCATTTGTGCCATGAGGAATGGATTAGATCCGTTTGGTTTTTAGAGAGAGAGAGAAAGGGACGGTGGGAGTATTTTCGAGAAAGAGAGAGAGATTGACTGAGAGATATGGGGAAAACAAAAGGGATATAACCCTTGTTTCTTGTTTGTATCGCCATATGGGCCAGGCCGGGTCAAAAGGCCAATGGGCCGACCCTTGGGTGGGTTATATTGGATTATTGTTGGGCCGGTTGGGTATGTTGGGTTATTTAAGGCCCAAAACCGGATTTATTTAACTTAAGGGTATATTTAGCCCAAAAATCTCAATTGTTTAATACCCGATTTTTAAGCGTCGTGTTTTCCGTAAACGAAAAGTACCGTCAAGCACAACTAGGATGTCATGTCTTTTATTAGTATAATTTTTAATGTCGTAACACGATCTTTATAATCAAATAGGTCGCGGCTAGCGTAACCGTATTCTCGAGCTACCTTTACATTTTGTCACTTTGCTGATTTACGAGGTGAGTTTATAGCCCCACGTTTAACTACTTTTACTGCTTTTGGGGTGAGACATTGCTTGATTTAACGTATGAACACAAGTGGATTTACTGATTTATATATTAGTCTAAGTCCCACTAAAAACCCAGTTGCTTTGGCCCGTGAATCATGAACCGTTAATTACTTTGTGTAAGCGCGAATGTTATGGATAGATCTATCGGGGTTGACGCCCCTGTCTGTCTTGTCCAACAAGGGACAAGCGGGCACAGTTTCATTTGAGTCTGAGATAGGATGTCGTGGGTTTAGGCATCCATTTGGGCTACATTTATATGATTATATTACCGGTGTTGTTAACGCTTCGGTGTCACGAGCTTAGACTGTAATAAATACTTTTATGATGACTTTGTATTTGTTATATTGTCATCACTTTTGGGAAAGTCTTGTGGTTCATTAAACATTTCAAATTAACTAAACCTATGAACTCACCAACTTTATGTTGACACTTTAGCAATGTTTTTCTCAGGTATTAAGAAGGAAGATGCTAAGTGAAGTCTCATGCATTGCCGTCATTTCTATTGAAACAAAGATCATTTGTACTATTTGTAAAACTATGTTTTGTAACTGTGACCAGTTTTATGCTTCCGCACTATGTTGAAACTATTTATTTTATCAATTACAAGTGATCTATTTTCCGAACTTCTCATTTAGAGGTCGTTCTTTGTGACTGTGTGTGTACGATAATCATGACGTCACCACTCCCTTGTTGCCATTATACTCTGATATTTTGGGAGTGTGACAGATTGGTATCAGAGCCATGGTTATAGAGAACTAGGTTGCATTTAGTAACTCTAGACTATAACTGCTATGTGTTTAATCGATTATCATACGGATTGTAAGTATTAAGTATATATATATACATGGATATATATATATATATAAGTAATAAATGGGATACATGTGATTTAACAATTACGAGGTATATTTACATGGGTTACATGTGCAACAACAAAATCTGAATTATGTGATATGGGATACATGTGGATTGAACAATGATTGTTATATGTTATGTCAATGTCCTTTTTACGGACTAATTATATGAGATATTTACACACATTTATTCTGTTTATGTTACAGCGATGTCTTTTTCTGATGATTCCACGTCTACAGGAGCATACTACAACCACAGTTCACAGTCGACTATCAGTTCATCAGTAGGACTACCTAGAGGATCACCATCAGGATATCCGTGGTACCGGATGATTTCAGATGATGAGACTGAGAGAGATACTGAGGAGGTTTACCGTTCACCGATCCGTATCCCTGATGCATCAGCTGATGACGTACTTAGCCTAGAGGGCGGAGGAGAGGATGACCTAGCCGCTGATGTGGTGCAGTCACCAGGACATGTTGATCCCAAACTTAGATCGATTATCTTTGTGTATACGAGATTAGATCAAGTAATACACGTAGAGAAACCTTTGTTATATGCTTTGTGAATCTAAGTGTTATGCGGAATTTAACACTTAAACAAGAACACACAAGATGTAAACAAACATTCACTTTGATTATGAATGTCGAACTTGCTTACAATGAAAGATGTTTATGAATGAAAACTTATGTAAAACTTATATCAAAACATTAACCTAAAGGCCTTCTTTTATAGATACAAGAAGCCTTGTACAATAAGCTACGTATCAATTATTCTAGGTAAAGATAAACATAGAAAATACATTGTCGTTTCTATCCTTACTAGAAGTATTCTAGAATATAATAAACGTGTAGATTATATCTTCCATCAGTGCTTGTCTTCAATGTGTCAACGCTTGACTTTAACTTGTCAACGCTTGAGCTGTCAGCGCTTGCTTTGTTCTTGTCAACGCTACGTATCAGATTGGTATCAGAGCCAAACATCAGGATTCCCATGCTTGATGCAACCAACTTTAACTTATGGAAGTTCAACTTTGAACAATATCTGGGGATCTATGACTACACACTCTAGGAGATTATTGAATATGGAAACTCATTCAATAAGGCTCAAAAGATTCTTGATGCCATTACTCAAAGATCAGCTGTTGAAGGATGCCCTGATGAAGATAAGAAAGAAAAACCTGGAGATGGTAGAGCTGTAGGTGCTGAAGATATTGCAAAGAAAAGGGTTGACATGAAAGCCCTAAATATTCTGAAAGTCTCTTTGGGACAAGAAAACCAGCACAAATATAGAGGCTATGAATCTGCTAAGGCTCTTTGGGAATCACTTGAAGTTGCATATGGTGGCAATGCAGACACTAAGGAAGAAAAGAAAAAGCAACTTCTGCATGATTATGCTGTCTTCAAAGCTCAACCCAATGAGAAACTGAGTAGTGTGAGAAGCAGATTGCTTGACATCACAAGCAAGTTGTCCTTCATGGGGACACAAGTTGGTGATGTTGACACCAATGCTACCTTTCTTAAAAGTCTTGGTGAGGCATGGAAGATTGAGGCAAGATCTATTCTTGCCAACAATACTTACAAGAGCTCCTCGTTTGATGACATCTACAACAAACTAAGACTGTTGGAAGATGAAACTCTTTCAGAGCATGGAAGCAAATCTACCACCAGCAACATGGCCTTCTTCTCTCATAGTGAAGGTCAATTCAATCAGAAGGACTCTTTTATGCATCCAGTTACTGGATCATCATTTGTCAGAGCTGGAACAAGTCCTGTCAACGTCTCCTTTTCAGACGCTGACACATTCAAGAATGACTCCCCAAGAGTTAAACCTGCTGGTTTGGATTTGGATACTGTTTGTGCTTACATTGCTTCTTTGCCCAATGGTTCAGTGATTACATATGAGGACCTTGAGCAGATAAGTGATGAGCACTTGTAAGAGATGGACATCAAGTGGAACATGGCTCTTGCTAGTATAAGAGCAAATAGGTGGAATAGAAGGTTCAAAAAGAAGATGACCTTCAATGCTAAAGACACAGCTGGATTTGATAAATCCAAAGTTGAATGCTACAATTGTCATCGTATGGGGCACTTCATGAGGGAATGCAGATCTCCTAGAAGATCTGATGCTGGTAAACCCTCAAGTCATATTGTTAAAGCTCAAGATTCCAAAGCCATGGTTGCAGTTCAAGGAATTGATGGTACAGGATGGGATTGGAGCTATCTGGCTAAGAATGCTGAAGAGGATAAGGCTTTGGTTGCTGATATTGAAGAAGAAGAGCATGTTGAATATGCTCTCATGGCACACTCCTCCTCTTCATCTGATAATGAGGTATATGATGATGCTTTTTGTAGCAAAGGTTGTAGGTTAAACACTAATAGACTTAACAAAGAGGTGTTAAAACTAAAAGATGATATGAGCACTGAAAGGTGTAAATTGTCCAATTACCAACTAGCTCTGACTGAAACTGAGAAAACCATTTCTGAATACAAGAAAATGGAATTTGACTTAAAAGATAAGATAAATATCTTAAAACATAAGCTAGAGGGTAGTATGGATATTAGAAACATCATGACAAAGGTCAATAGAGACCTACAGGCTAAGTTAGATGAGGCCATTAAGAATAAAGATAATGTTGACCTCAAGATTCAAAGATTTGATAGAGCCACCCAAACCCTAGGAGACTGTGTAGCTAAACAAAGGGATCCTAAGGACATGACTGGGATTGGGATGAATGATTACTCTCTGGTTCCACCACCAGCTGGTGACTTCTATGGTGTCCCTAGAAAGGACTTGTCTTGGACTGGGATACCAGAATGCCAAGAAGAGGAATTCATTCCTCCACCAAGAGTTGTCACTCCAGTGGAAGAGTATCAACAAAAATTGACTGACCTAAATGAGTGGAAGAAAGCTAACCCTACTTTATTTGTTAAGGGAGGTTTGCTATGTGAAAGTCCTAATGAATCACCACCCATTAAGGTTACTCACCCAATCACTGGTAAAGCTATTGACCTAGGCTCAAACACTATTAGAAGACCTACCATTAAATATGCAGAGATGTATAGGAATAATAGGTCACCCAAGAGCCAAGTTAGCAATCATGGAACAGGTTTCTTCTCTACTAGACCTAAGGTTGCGTCTAAGAAAGCCTGTTACACTTGTGGTAGCTTTTCACATTTGGCATACAAGTGTGTCAACGCTCCCAAAGCCAGCGCTGACAGGAAAAATTTCAGCGCTGATAGGAAGAAAGTCAACGTTGTCAGGAAGTCAAACGTTGTCAGACCCAAACCTTGTGTGCATCAACGTCCACAAGTAATTAGACCTGCCCCATTCTTTTCTAGAAGGTCTAACACTCATGGACAAAGACCTTTTCAAAAGACAAACACCTGGTCAAATAGGCAATGGGTTCCTGTAGCAAACCCTAGGTTCAACGCTGACAAGGGTAATTTCAGCGTTGACAGGACAAAATCCAACGCTGACAGAAACGTGACCAGACCTAAATATTTGCAGCCACAAGGTAAGGGGTCTAAAGCTTCTTCAAGCTTAACATGGAGACCCAAGAAAGATCAAAACCCTAATGATAATGGAATTTCAATGACTTGCAATAGATTTAATTACATTTCAAAGGTCATTACAAAACCAATTGGGGTTAACTGGGTATTTCATCCTAAAAGGGATGAGAATGGGGTTGTTGTGAGAACTAAGTCTGTTCTTATTGAACAACCAGATGAATCCAAGTCTTCTGAGACTTGGGTTCCCAAAGAAACTAATTTGTTTTCTTTATGTGCAGGGCATTCAAAGACAGATCAATGATTATGGATATTGGGATAGTGGATGCTCAAGGCACATGACAGGAAAGGAAGACTATCTGACGAATTTCACCCCTATTAAAGATGGTGATAAGGTATACTTTGGAGGTGGATATGGGACTATCACAGGCAAAGGAACCCTTCTCACCAATAATCTGCGTTTTGAGAACGTATTCTTGGTAAAAGAACTGGATTATAATCTGTTTAGTGTATCACAAGTTTGTGATAACAAAAATAAGGTTCTTTTCATTGATACTGAGTGCTTGGTGTTAAGCAAGGATTTTAAGATCCCTGATGAGAAATATATTGAGTATAGAACACCTAGGCATAAGGACATATATAATGTGAATTTAAATGGGATTAAAGTGAATACCAATATGTCTTGTTTTTATGCTAAGGCCTCAGTAGATGAGAGTAATTTGTGGTACAGGAGACTAGGGCACATAAATTTTAAAAATATAAATAGACTTGTGAGGCTTGGTTTAGTTGATGGTTTGCCTGAGAAGGCCTTCCACAATGACCACTCTTGTGTTGCATGTCTTAAAGGCAAGCAACACAAGGTCTCATTCAAGTCCAAGCAGGTGCATACTAGTTCCAGACCTCTTCATATGCTTCACATGGACCTCTTTGGTCCAAATAATATAGAAAGTTTGAATGGCAAGTCATATTGTTTTGTGATCACAGATGACTTTTCTAGGTTTACTTGGACATTCTTTCTAGCCATGAAGAGTGACACAGCTGATGTTCTTATTGATTTTATCACTCAAATTGAGAAAAGGTCTGGAAATGAGGTTAAAATGCTTAGGAGTGATAATGGTGGAGAATTTAGGAACAAGAAGCTAGACGATTTTTGTGCCAGGAAAGGAATTACTATGCAATTTAGTATTGCTAGAACCCCACAATAAAATGGGGTTGCTGAGAGGAAAAATAGAACCCTAATTGAAGCAGCCAGAACAATGTTGGCTGATGCTCACTTTCCAATAGCCTTTTGGGCTGAGGCTGTTAATACAGCTTGTTATGTGCAAAATAGAGCATCGGTCAACAAAATTCAGAACAAAACACCTTATGAGTTACTTTGGGGTAGAAAACCTAATATTGGTTTTCTTAGACCTTTTGGTTGTCATGTAGTAGTGTTGGATACTAGTGATGCCTTAGGGAAATTTAGTGCAAAAGGTGATGAGGGTTACTTCATGGGGTATTCAGTCCAGAGCAAGGGTTATAGGGTTTATCTTAAGGAGGACAAACGTATAGTTGAGAGAGTACATGTTAGGTTCTTAGAGAATAAACCTAGTGATCCTGAAAGTGGTCCTAATTGGTTATTTGATTTGGAACCCTTATCTAGAACTTTAAATTATATGCCTGTCAGTAATCCAGACATTGTGAAGGTAACTTCAAATGTTGTGGAGGAACAAGTTGTTGATGTTTCAGGTACACAGGTTAATGAGAGGGTTGGATCACAAGCAGAAAAGGCATCTCCTACATTTGAATATGTCACAATTCCTATTTGGACAGATGCTTTTGCTGCTGCTGCTGCTGCTGGACAAGATAATGGTGGTTCCCAAATACCACCAGATACAAACATGCATGGTTCTTCAGGCGCTGACAAAGGAAAATCTAGCGCTGAAAAGACCAATTCAGACGTTGATGGCTCAGACGTTGACAACAACATTTCAAGCGCTGTTAGCCCAGACGCTGACAACCAAGATTCAGACGTTGACAACACCTATGGGCATCTTTTCTCTTCCAGTTTTGAACAAGGTGGACCTTCCAATGCTCATGAAGAGATTCCTGTTGATCAAAGAGAGTCTGATGAAGAAGATATTGGCAACATGGAGCGTGAAGTTGAGGACACCAGACTTTTTGAAGGAGGGGTTCTCACTTCCACAATGAAGAATCACCCCACATCTCAGATCATTGGTGATATTATGACTCCAGTTCAGACTAGAAGATCTCATCAAGGTCTTGGTGGATTCATTGCCAATATACACAAGAAGGTTGATACCCCTCTTGTGCAAGCATGTTTGTTTGCATGTTTTCTGTCACAAGAAGAACCCAAGAAGATATTTGATGCTCTCAAAGAACCAAGTTGGGTGGAAGCAATGCAGGATGAGCTTCACCAATTTGCAATTCAGGATGTTTGGGAGCCGGTGGATTGTCCTAGATATGTCAGACCTATAGGGACAAGATGGGTTCTCAGGAACAAAAGAGATGAAAGAGGTATTATGATCAGAAACAAGGCAAGGTTAGTGGATCAAGGTTATACACAAGAGGAGGGGATAGACTATGAGGAGGTCTTTGCACCAGTTGCAAGGATTGAAGCTATTAGGATTTTTCTAGCCTATGCATCCTGCATGGGCTTCACAGTCTATCAAATGGATGTCAAGAGTGCTTTCCTCTATGGAACTATTGTTGAGGAAGGTTATGTGATGCAACCTCCTGGTTTTGAGGATCCAGAGCATCCAGATAAAGTGTATAGAGTCAAAAAGGCTATGTATGGCCTTCATCAAGCCCCTAGAGCATGGTATGGTACTTTGTCTACCTATTTGGTGGACAATGGATTCAAGAGGGGCACCATAGATCAGACACTGTTTACAAAGAAGAAAGGCAAACATGTGTTGCTTGTGCAGGTCTATGTTGATGATATCATTTTTGGGTCTACTGATCCAAAGATGAGTGAGGATTTCTCCAAGCTTATGACAGACAAATTCAAGATGAGTGCTATGGGGGAGATGAACTTCTTTCTTGGTTTACAAGTTCAGCAGAAAGAAGATGGTATCTTCATCTCCCAGGACAAATATGTTGCTGACATCTTGAAGAAGTTTGGTTTTTCTCCACATGAAAAGAGGGCTACTACTCCTATGGATAGAGAACACCCTTGGGGAAAGATTGGAGATGGGAAAGATGTTGATGTCAGGCATTATAGATCCATGATTGGATCCTTGATGTATCTTACTGCCTCCAGACCTGACATTATGTTTGCTATGTGTGCTTGTGCACGCCATCAAGTGACTCCCAAAGAATGTCATCTTTATGCTGTGAAGAGGATCTTTAGGTACCTAAGATGTTACCCCAGTCTTGGTTTGTGGTACCCAAAGGATTCACCATTGGAGCTGATTGCATATACAGATAGTGATTATGGAGGTGATAAGTTTGATAGGAAATCCACAACTGGTGGATGTCAGTTTCTTGGGAGCAGGTTAATATCTTGGCAATGCAAGAAACAAACAGTGGTGGCTAATTCTACAACTGAAGCTGAGTATGTGGCTGCAGCAGCATGTTGTGGTCAAGTGTTGTGGATTCAGAACCAGCTGTTGGATTATGGGTATAATTTCATGCATACTAAGATATTTGTTGACAATAATAGTACTTTATGAATCATTAAGAATCATGTGCATCATTCTAAAACTAAACACATAGAAATTAGACACTATTTTATAAGAGATTGCTTTGAGAAAGGTTTAATACAACCAGATAGGGTTGACACTGAGGAAAATGTGTCAGATTTATTAACTAAACCTTTTGATGCTGGGAGATTTCAATACTTGGTAACAAGTATTGGAATGGTTAATCTCACTTAATATGTGTTTTGGATTCTTTTTGTAAAAGTATGTACAGGATGATGCATTATTATTATTGGTCTTATTGATGATTTAGATTTTCCACTATATTTTTCTAACACTATCAAAGGTTGCTTGAACACTGATAAGTGTTTTTGCAACGTTGTCAGCAATATAATTGTCTAACGCTGACAAAGCTTCCTTCAACGCTGTCATGTGTTATCGGGGCGTTGTCAGCAAAAATGTTAGTTTTGTGGTTTTTAATCTAAATGTGCAGATGGTGTTAGTAGTATACCATTGGATACAGAGTTGCTTATGGATCAATGGAGAAGCATTTGGACAAGTTTTTATTTATGGATGATGGTTGGAATGTTTCATTCCTATCTTGACATAAATTTTTTATGTTCATGCATGATTTTAGCAAACTTTTTGTATCATAGTTTAAGGGGAGGTTTTAGGAACCTTTAGGATGTTTGGGTATCCATATGATACTCTTATCACAATTCTAGATTGTGTCCACAGGTGAGTATGGGTTAGTTTTACTAAACCATGAGGCACTATAGCATGCATAGTATATCAACTTTACATGCTGCCAAGACATTTTTGGCCTAGAATTGGTTGTGGTCTGTTGGGAGCCTTGGAATGATTTTGATATGGGATTTACCTGGGAGTAACAAGGATTTTATAAGGTAACTTTGTTGTTAAGAATTTTGGTTAGGAAGGGACACTAGAGGACTGTTATGTCTATCTTGCTTATGCAAGTGTGCATAACTGGATAGCGCTTTCCGCCCTATAATAATTATCAGCTTTTGGTTATCTTCTCTAGGATAAATTACTTGTTAAGGTCATTTTTCACTTTTTAAAATAATTTTATTTTTTGGACGCTGACAAGAAATTTCCAAGCGTTGTTGTGACCAAATTGGACGCTGACATGGCTTTAGGCAAACGTTGACAAGATTATAGCCGTTGGGCGTTGATAGGTTATTTTTGACCGTTGACACTCAGTGGGACCTACCCAGTTGTTACTTTTTGACATATTTTCAAGCCGTAATTTTAGGAGTTGTTACTTTCATTTAATGCATGAGATAACTTATAACTTTTTCAATATTTTCATGATTAGTTTTTGAAAATCTTTGCCTATTTTTGGGCCAATCACATGCATTCTTTTTCTCCTATAAATTTGGTTCCTATTTCAAAACAGGGTATCTATAATTCTTGTCTAACACTTTTCTCTTATCAACTTCATCTTCTATACTTAAAATTCACAGCTTTCATCAATGGCACCAAAGTTTAACTCAGCAGAATTGGAATTGGGGTTCAAGTCTCAACACAACATGATTGCTTATCTTGCTGCTGATGATACTCTGTTTCCTCAATACACACAAATGGTGGCGTATTTGAATGCATCCCCATTAAGGTATGCTCTTTCTCATGCACCACTCATTCCAGTCACACACATTAAGCAGTTTTGGAACACTGTTAGTTCCTCAACAGTTAATGGAGTGACCACATTAACCTCTATTGTTCATGGGAGGTCTTGGGTGGTTACTGAGGCCTTGGTACGCCAGGCCTTGCATCTTGATGATGCTGATGGTATAGTCACTCTTCCCATAAATGAAATAGAACAAGGGCTTAGGGCTTTGGGATATCCTTTTCCTGATGAAGGTACTGTTAATAAGTATCATAAGCAGGAATTTCCCCCAGCCTGGAAGTACCTCATCCACATCCTCCTTCAATGTTTGATTCCCAAATGTACTGCACACAATGAGATCAATAGATCCATTGCCAGTGCTATTGTGTGCATTGCAACAGGGCAAAAATATAACTATTCTAAAATGATTTTTGAAGGGATGTGTAAAAACAAGGGGACAAAAATGACTTTAGCTTATCCCCGTTTTCTGCAAATGATTTTTGATGATCAAGGTTACTGCTCAAGGGATCACAATGATTTTTATAAGATCCCTGAGCAAAAGAAAGCTATTTTTACAAAGATGAATTCACCACCCTATAGAGACTTACCTTTAACCCCAGCCATGCTTGCTGTTAATGCAGCAGCACAACCCCAACCAGACCCCCAACCTCAAATTGACCCTCAACCACAACTTGCACCCATCCCTGAACCTTTACCCTCACCTGAACAAATGCAACTTGACCAAGAACCCTTTGACGCTGACACATCAAATGTTGGCGTTGATGTGCCTATTTCCAACGCTGACACACAACCTTCACAATCCCAAACACCCCTTAACCAACCCACATCTACCCATTCTTCCACACCCTCTTCCACACCACCTAAATATAGGTTGATGAAACGCCAAAGGACTACTGGAGTGTTCTCCTCTAGTGGTCCTAGCCATGAAGCAGAGAGAACCACCACCACAAGTGTGGCTGGTGACCTGGATGAGGCTGGGACTATTGGTTCTGGCTTAGATGTTGGCCAAGACAGTCCCACCATTATTAAGTCCTCATCCTTGCCCAATGAACCTGACTTGGGAGGTCAAATCCCCATTTTAGAAGAAGGCAGACTGGAACCAATGACTCTTTTGGAATTGACAGCAGTCTGCATTAGCTTGCAAAAGCAAAATGCAGACTTAGTACAAATTGTCAGCTCACAAGGCCTTGAACTCAAGCAATTGAGGGAGAGGATTGTTGTTTTGGAGAGTGATCATGCTAGGAGGGGTATGGAGGATTCTTCCAAAGGGGAGGAAGATCAAAGAAATCTGAGTGATAAGGGCAGTCAAGATGGTCAATCAATGGATGTTGCTGAAGCCCTTACAACTTTGAAGGAACAAACAGGTTTTGATACGTCCTTAATCTCTCCAACCAATCTAAATTTATCATTTACAGCTATGTTGAGAGAGGTTACACAAGGCGCTGAGGGAAAATATTTGAGCGTTGACAAGGAAAGTTTGGACGCTGATAAGAGTATTTTGGGCGCTGATAGAAGTATTTTGGGCGTTGACAGACCTGCACATAAAGGTGATGTATCCCAGTCATCATCTATCATCAAGGAAGTTTCTACTCAGGTATTACCATCTACCTTACCAACTATTGCACCATCAGATAAGGGTAAGGGTAAATTGGTAGAAGAGATTGTTCCAAAGGATGCAGCTCAAGTTGAATTTGATAGAAGATTGGCTGAACAAATGCTGGAACAAGATGAAAAGGAAAAGTCACCATTTGTTGTGACTTCTGAAGAAGAAAGTGATGGAGCTAGCTCAGACTCAAGTGTGATGATTATAGAACCTGAAAGGCTTGAGTATGGTGATGAGTTTGCTAGGGAAAAGTTGAGAGAATTGAAATTGCAGGTTGACTTTGACATGCCAGAGGTGGTTCAAATGTACAATTCTTGGGAAGAAAGCTGCATGGATAATCCAGACTTGACTATTTCAGATCAAATATGGGGTTTGGAGCTTCTTCTTAGAGTTCAGAAGGATTGTAAGGTGATTTTGAAGCACAAGGCAAGCAATATTCTCTCAGAATTGAAAAGGGATAGAAGGGAGCTCTACTTTATGTTGCTCAGATGTCATGGAGTTGGATGGACACATCAGAAGTTGAAGGCTTTGACGTTTGATGAGTTGGAACATAGGGCTTATCCCATTTGGGTAAGAGTGCAGGAAGCAAACACTCTCAGACTTCTTTCAGATGAAAGAAAGGAGCAACTTGGAGAAGAAATGGAAATCAAGAAAGCTTTGATAGTTCCCAGGCCAGTGAAGAAGGGATTTAAATTTGAGTTTCCAAAAGATATGGATCCACTATATCCAAGTGAAGCAGTTATAAGAAAGAGCCTCAAGCTCTCCCCATTAGAAGCTTCAGATATGGTGCAAGTGTTACCATTAGATTCCAGGAATCCAATTGTGAGTTATGATGAGGATGAATGTGGATTCTGGAAGATTGGCAGATTTGGCAAGGAGGTACACACTTTTACCACTCTCATATCTTTATTTGCAAGTTGTGATAGAGAAGACTTGGTGGACCTTTGGAGGTTGCTGGAGACCAAGTATGAGGCTGAAGCACCAACTTCAGCTAATGGAATAAAACTTTGGACCACATTCAAAAGGATGTGTGGGACAAAAGAGGAAGATCCTAAAATATGGAAGGATCTTAAAGATGACCTCAGTGGTCTTCAATGGAGGTTATATTCAGCTGCTGGTGTATACCATTTGAGTTCTACAAAGTTTAATGAGTATCTACTTGTGGATGCTCAGTATTTCATATCCAAGGCTGTTTTGGAAAAGATGAAGGACACTCAGCTGGAGATAGATTATTCAAGTGACGTGGCAAAGGATTTGATCAGATTTATTCATTACCAATATGAGAAGATTTGTCAGACTCCTCCTAGTTGTTAATGCTTATTCAGAAACTTGATCATAAGAGTGGATATCAAGTTTAGGGGAGGATTGTTGGGAATAAATTAAGGCCAGATTACTTGAGCGCTGACAAGAACAATTCAAGCATTGACAAGAACAAAGCAAGCGCTGACAGCTCAAGCGTTGACAAGTTAAAGTCAAGCGTTGACACATTGAAGACAAGCACTGATGGAAGATATAATCTACACGTTTATTATATTCTAGAATACTTCTAGTAAGGATAGAAACGACAAAGTATTTTCTATGTTTATCTTTACCTAGAATAATTGATACGTAGATTATATCTTCCATCAGTGCTTGTCTTCAATGTGTCAACGCTTGAGTTTAACTTGTCAACGCTTGAGCTGTCAGCGCTTGCTTTGTTCTTGTCAACGTTTGAATTGTTCTTGTCAGCGCTCAAGTAATCTGGCCTTAATTTATTCCCAACAGGACAGGCATCAGTCACTAGGGATGAGTCGTTGGAGGAGACAGAGGATGATGATATGGAGTTCACCGATGGAGAAGGTGAACCCATGGAGGTCACTGACACTAAGGACCCCCCTGCTACATATGCTGCTACTCCTGAGGTTTCCATCGCACACATCTCCTCGTCTTCGTCTGAAGACGAAGGGGAAAGGACTGACATCCCTGCTCCAGCACCTGGTACTCTGCCTTTCTACTATGTTAGGCGACGTCTTCGGGGGAGAGCTGCCCGACCACCACCTTCACCTTACCGACCCCTCATACCCTTCTCTGCCACTGACAGGCATGCAGCCCACACACCTGCCAGTCCTGCCCCAGAGGCGTCACTACTACCACCACCACCAGAGACTGTACCTGCTGTGTATCAGGAGATGCTTGCTGATGTTGGCATCTCCACTGGGCCGAGAGCTACGACTCCTCTTCCTAGGAGAGCTACATCGACAGTTGTGATGCTTGGAGCGGCAGATGGATGTGTGACGACCCGTTTAAACAGGTTGGAGGATGCTATAGAGGCTTTGGGTGAGGAGTATAATGAGGTGCAGGATAAGCTGGAGACACTGACGAAGAAGAGTCCAGTTAGGGATGAGACGGCATTGACGGTTTGTGTGACCCATCTACGAGGACAGCTCCATACTGTTCTCGATCAGATGGATACCATGCCGAATGCTCGTCTTGAGGAGATCGAGAGCCTGATGACCCGTTGGGGAGTAGAGCCATTGGTTGAGACAGGTGGACTAGAGGCACTTGTGGAGGACCCTATTGCTGACCTGGATAAGAGGTTTAGGGCCGCTTGTTATGATACCGATGTTAGACTTAGGGATTCCCAGGCTCGTGAGATCGTGGTTGAGAGGAGGTTAGCAGAGTTGGAGAGAGAGCTTCATCAGCGCCGTGAGGGCACTAGTTAGACTTATCTTGTACCATTGACTTATTGTTGTACGACCACTAAGCTTTGAGGTTTATCTCAGCTAGTTGGCATTTTCTTTTTCTTTATTATGTATGGTGAATTATGATGTATTACAAAACATTTTTATGAATGATATTATGTTATTTGGGTTACAAAAACTATGAGATCATTATATATTGTTTATTATACCATGGAGCATTTCATAATTGTATTGTGCGTGCCTTGCATGTTATGTCTGGCAAAACTCATTGTCTTATTACCTTTTTTAGATTATGGCGCCAGTTAGAAGATCTGAGACACAGAATCCACCAGCTACTACCGATGGTATTGATCCCGTCATACTCAGTCAAATGATCGCGGAACGGGTGGCTGAGGCACTCGCAGCAGCTGAAGCGAATCGTACAGCAAGCACACAGGAGGAGACCAACCAAGGAGCTACTATTGCCATTGCACGGACCTGTACCTACAAGGAATTTCGTGCAGTTACGCAAGTAAGTTTCCGCGGTACTGAAGGAGCAGTAGGTTTGACCAGATGGTTTGAGAAGTTGGAATCCCAGTTTGGGATTAGCAATGTTGCTGAAGCTGATAAGGTAAAGTTTGCGTCAAGCACGTTAGTGGATGGTGCTTTGACTTGGTGGAACGTCTATGCTCGTGCAGTGACCATTGACGTTGCCCAAGCGACGCCCTGGAGTGAGTTTAAAGCTATGTTTGTAAGGAAATACAGCCCACGAAATGAAGTCAAGCAGATGGAGGTTGAGCTGTGGAACTTGAAGGTCAAGGGTACCGCTCTTACTGCTTACAATCAGCGCTTTCAAGATCTGATCTTGTTATGTCCCGAAATGGTGCCCAACGACGACCGATTGTTGGAGCGATACATTGAAGGACTACCTTTGAGCATCAAAGGGAATGTGACTTCGTCCAAGCCAACTGATTTGCACGAAGCAATCGATATGGCTCAGAGTTTGATGTACCAAGTGGTACAAGAGTTGGGAGAAAATACTGGAGATAAGAGAAAGTGGTCTGGCAACCACTACAACAACAATAGCAACAACAGCAACAGCACAAACAACTACAGTCAGAACAAGCGACAAGAAGTAGCAAGGGTGTTTACTGCTGGGCAAGGTAATACTGGGAACTACGCTGGAAGACTTCCTTTCTGTGGAAAGTGCGGCCGACACCACGAAGGAGCATGTCCCCCTACATGCTACAACTATGGAAAGGCTGGACATAAGGCAAAGGAATGTCGAGCACCACCTCGTCCTACTAACCAAAGAGGACCAGGAACACAGGGTGGCCAAGGAGCAAATGTCACTTGCTTTGGAAGTGGAGAGAAAGGTCACTACAAGAATAAGTGTCCAAGCAGTGGGAACCAAGGTCGTGGTAACCAGATTCGAGGCAATCAGAATCACAACCAAGGGAACCAAAGCACAATCAAGGGAACCGGGGAGGAAATAACCGAGCCACAACTAGTACTCCTGGAGGATTCACGACACCTATCAAGGTGTATCATTTATGTGCTGAGGCTGCGGTGCAGGACAACAATGTTGTGACTGGTACGTTTCTAGTCAATAATAACTATGCTTCAGTACTATTTGATTCTGGTGCGGATAGGAGTTTTGTGTCATCTGTATTTAGTGAACGCCTAAATATTACCCCTACCGCGTTAGATGTTAAGTATATTGTAGAACTAGCCGATGGGAAGTCAGTAACCACCGACGCTATTCTAAAAGGATGTAGTATAAGGTTACAAGATCGTTCGTTCAGTATCGACTTACTCCCCATAGAATTGGGAAGTTTTGATGTCATCATTGGAATGGATTGGATGTCGAAGCATCACGCGGAAATTGTATGTCATGAGAAGTGCGTCCGTGTTCCTTATGGAAACAATGTACTAATCATACAAGGCGAAAGAAGTGGAGTGAAGAATGGATCAAGACTGGAAGTCATCTCATGTATTAGAACCCAAAGATACATTGAGAAGGGATGTCCAGTATTCTTGGTTCAAATAACGCAAAAGGAAGAAGAAGAAGATCATGAGAAGAAAGTGGAAGATGTACCGATCGTTAGAGACTTTCCAGACGTATTCCCAGAGGATTTACTGGGATTACCACCAGCACGACAAGTGGAGTTTCACATAGAGCTTACACCAGGAGCCGCGCCTGTTGCTAGAGCCCCATATCGCTTAGCACCAGCCGAGATGACAGAGTTAGCCAAACAACTAAAGGAGCTTTCTGGCAAAGGTTTCATTAGGCCGAGTTCCTCACCTTGGGGAGCACCGGTCCTATTTGTCAAAAAGAAAGATGGATCCTTTAGGATGTGTATTGATTACCGAGAGTTGAATAAGCTGACGATAAAGAACCGTTACCCATTGCCAAGAATTGACGATCTTTTCGACCAATTGCAAGGATCTAGCATATACTCGAAGATCGATTTAAGGTCAGGATATCATCAACTAAGGGTTAGAGAAGAAGACGTTCATAAGACGGCTTTTAGAACCCGGTACGGACACTACGAGTTCCAAGTTATGCCTTTTGGTTTGACAAACGCACCCGCGGTATTCATGGATCTCATGAACCGAGTTTGCAAACCATACTTGGACAAGTTTGTGATTGTATTTATCGATGATATTCTCATCTACTCTCGTAATGAAGAAGAGCACAAGGAGCATTTGAAGACCATATTAGAGCTGCTGAGGAAGGAAAAGTTATATGCAAAGTTTTCCAAATGTGAGTTTTGGATAAACACGGTGCAATTCCTTGGGCATGTAATCGATAGCAGTGGTATTCACGTTGATCCTGCTAAGATCGAGGCCGTGAAGGATTGGGCGACTCCAACAACACCCACGGATATCCGTCAATTTTTAGGTCTTGCTGGTTACTATAGGAGATTCATTGAAGGTTTCTCCAAGATAGCTAAACCAATGACGGAGTTAACTCAAAAAGACAAGAAGTTTGAATGGAAGGAGGATCAAGATTTGGCATTCCAGACATTGAAGCAGATGTTGTGTGAAGCACCTATACTAGCCCTACCCGAGGGTAATGAAGACTTTGTGGTGTATTGTGATGCATCCATAGAAGGGTTAGGTGCGGTATTGATGCAAAGGACTAAGGTCATTGCTTATGCATCAAGACAACTAAAAGTGCACGAGAAGAACTACACAACTCATGACCTAGAGTTAGGAGCAGTGGTGTTTGCCCTGAAGATTTGGAGACACTACCTTTATGGCACAAAGTGTGTTGTATTCACTGATCATAAGAGTCTACAACACATTTTGAATAAAAAAGAACTCAACATGAGACAACGACGTTGGCTAGAGTTGCTCAGTGATTACGATTGCGAGATCCGTTATCACCCGGGCAAGGCAAATGTCGTGGCCGACGCTTTGAGTCGAAAGGAGAGAGTTCTTAGGGTGAAGGCCTTGGTGATGACCATTGACTTAGACCTTCCATCCTTAATTCTCAAGGCTCAGAAGGAGGCAGTCGAGGAAGAAATTCTCAAGACCGAAGATGTTGAAGGCATGATAAAGAAGTTAGAAGCTCGCTCGGATGGGACGTTATGCCTTGATAATAGGAGTTGGTTACCGTGCCATGGTGACCTACGACCTTTGATTATGCATGAGTCGCATAAGTCAAAATACTCCATACATCCGGGATCTGACAAAATGTATCATGATCTGAAGATGTTGTATTGGTGGCCGAACATGAAGGCGGACATTGCTACATACGTTAGCAAGTGCTTGACTTGTGCCAAGGTCAAGGCCGAGCATATGAAACCATCAGGATTGTTGGTCCAACCCGAACTGCCAGAATGGAAGTGGGAAACGATCACTATGGATTTCATTACAAAGCTACCTAGAACCTCAGCCGGATTTGACACTATTTGGGTAATCGTCGACCGACTCACCAAATCGGCTCATTTCATACCAATCAAAGAGACTGATGGAATGGATAAGTTAGCAAGAACCTACTTAGAAGAGGTAGTCACGAGTCATGGTGTGCCTGTGTCTATAATCTCCGACCGAGATAGCCGATTTACTTCACAATTTTGGAAGTCGCTACAGAAAGCGTTGGGAACGCAGTTGGATATGAGCACTGCGTATCATCCCCAAACTGACGGTCAAAGTGAAAGGACCATTCAAACCTTAGAAGATATGCTGAGAGCTTGTGTGATCGATTTTGGAAATAGATGGGATAGGCACCTACCTCTGGTGGATTTCTCATACAACAATAGTTATCACACTAGCATTAAGGCAGCACCATTCGAAGCATTGTATGGTAGAAAGTGTCGTTCACCCGTGTGTTGAGCAGAGGTTGGTGAAGCACAACTCACTGGACCCGAGATCATAAACGAGACTACTGAGAAGATCTTTAAGATCAAGAGCCGTATGCAAGCCGCAAGAGATCGACAAAAGAGTTATGCTGACATGAGGCGCAAACCCCTTGAGTTTGAGGTTGGTGATAGAGTCATGTTGAAGGTCTCACCTTGGAAGGGTGTGATTCGCTTTGGAAAGCGTGTAAAGTTAAATCCTCGTTACATTGGACCATTCAAGATCATAGAGAGGATTGGCCCCGTAGCCTATCGTTTGGAGTTACCTCAAGAACTTAGTCGAGTGCATAATGTGTTTCACATTTGCAATCTGAAGAAATGTTTAGCCGACGAGACACTCGTTATTCCTTTAGAAGAGATTCAACTCGAAGACAAACTCAACTTCGTAGAAGAACCGGTGGAAGTCATGGACCGTCAGGTCAAACAGCTCAAGCAAAGTCGTATACCTATCGTAAAAATCCGTTGGAATGCGCGTAGAGGTCCAGAATACACGTGGGAATGTGAAGATCAATTCAAGAGCAAGTATCCTCATCTTTTCGCTAATCACCCTACTACAACAACGTCTTGATTTCGTGACGAAATCTCTAAAACATGGGAATACTATGACATCCGTCAAATTTTCATCTTTATTTCTTCATATAGTGAAGTACCTTAATTATTTACCAATGAGGTGTCGATGTAAGTATATTGTTTGTTTTGCTTTGCGGACAAAGCCCTCTTTAGGGAGAGCGAATGTAACCACTCGAGTTTTTCGCGTCTATTATTTTATGAATGAAACGTGCGAGTTATTAAGCGTTTTATGCATTAACCGTGTGTCGATTAGGATTGTTTGCTGGAATCCCTCAAGAATACGCGTATCCGTCTTTGATTTAAGTCATGTGTCGAATTGTTATCAAGTTGTTCATGTCATGTTTTCGCGTCTAACATTTGACAAACCTGGGCCGAATGATACAATGGTACAACTCATGCAAGAATTAAAATTAGTGAACTTTTTATTTATTTTTCTTTCAAAACTTGGTCAACAAGAGTCAATATTCAGACCTGGAACTAAATACATTGTTTATACACCCACTAACCACTAAAATCCAGCACGCATGCCTAGTTTACCCAAAATGGGTACATCACAAGCATACCATTTCCAGTTTTAGTCTAACCCTAAACTAATAATACAAAGTTAAATACAGCCCAAATTGTTCAATGTCCAAACATAACACAAAACATTATCCACAGTCCAAATATTACATAAATTGTTCCTGAGCAGTTTCAAATACAAATTCTGGGTGAAAGTAAAGAGTAGTGTCAAGCCGATCCATTTCCTTCTCGTCCACACCTGCAAACCGAAATGAAACACCCGTTGTGAGTCTTTTTAATCACCTTCTTTATTTTTCTGTACACGTCTTAGTTGTGCTCGTCATTTTTAAACAAACCTGCGAAAATAAAACAAATGTATTAGTCTTTGTTACGGTTCAGTTTAAACCATAATATAAGGATAAGAATAATAATATTAACTGGACTTTGACCAAAACCAAGACCCCGTTGTTCCTACCTTAACCAAACCGTGACCCCCCTTAACAATCTTTTTACATTGTTTCTGCCATAACCAAACTATAACCAAATCATGACCAAACCGAGACCAAACCGAGACCAAACCGAGACCAAACCGAGACCCATTATTACTGCCAAAACCTTACTACCCAAAATTAATCATAACATAAGATTTATCCAATTCTTTTTACAGAAACATATTTTTAACCACCATTAAGCCGCGGGTATAAAAACCCCTCATTAATTCGAAACCCTAAATTTGTAAATCCTTTTATTTATGAAATTAACATAAATTATTTCCCAAAAACATTATTAATTTACAAATAAACAACCGTGTATAAAACCCCCAAATTTATATAAACCCTAATTTTATTTTATTGATTTAAACTCTAATTAGACCCAATCCAAACACAAATTGATTAGTTAATTAAACTAAAACCGAGATATGAATAAACCCCCAATTTGACCGAAACCCTAATTTTTGAAAACTTATTTTTATTCAATAATTAACATTAATATACGTATGAAAACATTATTTAATTGAAATGAAACCCTAGATTTGGAAAACCTCCAATTATTTCGAAAACCCTAAATTGATTCTTATTAAATTCGAGAGCCCCTTTGTTCACAACTTATTTATACAAACGAATTGAACCCAAAAATCCTTTTATGAGACGAAAATCAGTAGATCATTTAATTAAAAGGAAAAAGGATTTAAAACTTATCTTTGATGATGAATCTATCATTTAATCTCCTGGAAGACACCTCGAATCGAATTGGTTTTGATGTGGGGATGAAACCCCACATCCCACGCATGATTATTCATCATAAACCTTCATAATCATTGATATTGATAATCAGAGAAACCATTTGTGCCATGAGGAATGGATTAGATCCGTTTGGTTTTTAGAGAGTGAGAGAAAGGGACGGTGGGAGTATTTTCGAGAAAGAGAGAGAGATTGACTAAGAGATATGGGGAAAACAAAAGGGATATAACCCTTGTTTCTTGTTTGTATCGCCATATGGGCCAGGCCAGGTCAAAAGGCCAATGGGCCGACCCTTGGGTGGGTTATATTGGATTATTGTTGGGCCGGTTGGGTATGTTGGGTTATTTAAGGCCCAAAACCGGATTTATTTAACTTAAGGGTATATTTAGCCCAAAAATCTCAATTGTTTAATACCCGATTTTTAAGCGTCGTGTTTTCCGTAAACGAAAAGTACCGTCAAGCACAACTAGGATGTCATGTCTTTTATTAGTATAATTTTTAATGTCGTAACACGATCTTTATAATCAAATAGGTCGCGGCTAGCGTAACCGTATTCTCGAGCTACCTTTACATTTTGTCACTTTGCTGATTTACGAGGTGAGTTTATAGCCCCACGTTTAACTACTTTTACTGCTTTTGGGGTGAGACATTGCTTGATTTAACGTATGAACACAAGTGCATTTACTGATTTATATATTAGTCTAAGTCCCACTAAAAACCCAGTTGCTTTGGCCCGTGAATCGTGAACCGTTAATTACTTTGTGTAAGCGCGAATGTTATGGATAGATCTATCGGGGTTGACGCCCCTGTCTGTCTTGTCCAACAAGGGACAAGCGGGCACAGTTTCATTTGAGTCTGAGATAGGATGTCGTGGGTTTAGGCATCCATTTGGGCTACATTTATATGATTATACTACCGGTGTTGTTAACGCTTCGGTGTCACGAGCTTAGACTGTAATAAATACATTTATGATGACTTTGTATTTGTTATATTGTCATCACTTTTGGGAAAATCTTGTGGTTCATTAAAAATTTCAAATTAACTAAACCTATGAACTCACCAACTTTATGTTGACACTTTAGCAATGTTTTTCTCAGGTATTAAGAAGGAAGATGCTAAGTGAAGTCTCATGCATTGCCGTCATTTCTATTGAAACAAAGATCATTTGTACTATTTGGAAAACTATGTTTTGTAACTGTGACCAGTTTTATGCTTCCGCACTATGTTGAAACTATTTATTTTATCAATTACAAGTGATCTATTTTCCGAACGTCTCATTTAGAGGTCGTTCTTTGTGACTGTGTGTGTATGATAATCATGACGTCACCACTCCCTTGTTGCCATTATACTCTGATATTTTGGGAGTGTGACATAAATGGAAAGTGTCCTAATGAGACTTTTGATGATCTCGTGGCTCTAGACTCGATAGTGCGTTTTGATTTAGTGAGCGATGGCTGGAGAGGAGTGCCACCTATTCAATATCAGTCTATTCAGAGTGAATAAACCAATAGATAACGTGTTGATCTCCGTGTGATTAAAACAAATATCTTTTGAGAGATATTTGAGTTAGCTGGGAAGGGTTGTGCATTGCATCACTGGGTCCATGATGTCTATCTTCAATATCGAGAATCATTATAAAAATGATCTCAATAACATATGTATTGACCCGGTTTCTGCCTAAAGTTGTAAGGAGGGCTTCTTTCTTTACACCCTTTATCTTTACAATTCTTTTTCATTCTTCAACCCCTTCAATGCTTACCAATACGTCATCACTAGCACCTTGTTGTGATTGTTCCAGTGCTAGCGTAAGTACTTGGTCGGCATTCAGCTACGTTCACAATCATTCTCCATCTTTCCTAGGACTTCTAATTCTATCTAGGTAATTGTCCTTGGGAAGATTCCATCGGTTCTGATGAATCATTGGACTAATACCTATACCTACCACCCTTTTGTCACCACATCCGTCGTGAATTAAGTGTGTTTTGGGTAAGTATTGTCACCACGAAAAATCCTTGAAAAATACTTAAAGCACTTGTGATATTGTGATCAAAGTTTTTGTGCCTTAAGTGTTTTGATCAAAAAATGCTCCCCCTTAACATGTGCACAACACATATTATATTGGTTTATCTTTTAAGCCTTTTTCATTGTTTAGCCACATATCATTAAGTCTCCTTAATCCCATTTTCTCCCCTTTCCAAAATGTTAATCATCAATATTTTGGATATTAATGGATTAACCGGTCTTTGGGTAATAAAATAAAATTAGATGTTGGCCAAAGAACGTATTAATGCTCCCCCTCAAATTAATGAGGGACAGTTGTAGTGCTTGAGTATGATATGTTTGAAAGATTTAGAATCTCGAGAGAAATTCTTGAAAAGATATCATACTTTTACACTACAACAAGCCACAAAAGCTGATTATACAAAATTTACATATTCACAATTATAAACATATGGAGTTGACCTGTTATAAGACGAACCATAATTAAATGGCTCGTTCCGTGAACCTATGGTGAGCTCCATATGGTCGTCCACCGACGAATCTTTCCACACTTCGTAGCAACCGGCGTTTCCTTAGAAGTTCTTCAATCTTCCTGATCGCGTACGTTGCTCCCTTTTTGCACTGGGTTGTCAGGTGTACTTGACTGCTGGAAGCGATAGACTGGCATTGACAACCGTCAGATCATCTCGAACATGCTTGAGCGTTCCATCGCTGAATTTGTGCATTTCAGAGAATCGCATATATTGCATGACGCCAGTCTCATTTGGATAAAAGATCCCTGCTTCCGGCGTTGTGGTCCCCATGTAAACCTTCTTGTTCTTATGGAAATTACTGAGTGGAGTCGTCTGGGAAGTTCTAGGTTTAGCTTCTTCTGATAGCTTTCTACTCCAAGTTAAAAGTCTTCCACCCGGTTTTGAATGACGATTTTCCTTGCATATTGGCGAAAGTTGGAGATCATGGCAATGACAATCTCAGGTGGTAGATGGTCAACTTTTTCCTGAGCCAATAACAACAAAAGATCTTCGATGTCTTCAAGTTGAAGGTACTGGAGATCACTTTCGTCAATTCGGTATTCTTTCTCATCGGTACGTTTAAACACGATTACATTCAAGTAATCATAACCGAAGACAGTCTGAGTGGTTGCTCCTTGGATGCTTTTGATTCTGTGAGCTGAGACAATAGAAGAACCTCTCTTAGGACGATGGAAATGATTGTAAGCTAACCTTTTCATTGTAGTCTAGTGAGAGATGCCAAGTGAAGCAAAGGTATCATAAAACTTGAGCAGTTTCTTTCTCTATATTGCATCAGGTACTTTATCCTCTATCCATGGAACATTTTCCAAATTAACAGCCTTAAGCATAGTGAGTGACGTGGCATATATCTTTGCTCCATTTTCAAGGTATTCAAGATTGTGAGAAACAAAGTGCTCTATTGGGATCGTTGCAGAACCGGCGATGTCCGTTGGTGTAAGAGGTCGTAACACAGGAGTCTGAATTCCTGTAGTTGTCGCTCTCATTGCCTTGGTAAGCTCATTCAAGTGATATTCTGCTTCATTATGGCTGATCTTCAAAGTATCAAAGAAATCCACATTTGCGGCTGCCATTTTGATCAGATCCGGAGTCATTGTCGGTTTCCCATGAGAATACCTTAGAAAGGCCGAGAAATCGATAGGATTGTTCAGGAATTGAGTCATCTCCATTTCGGTTGCAGTGTCAAATAGATGCTGTGGTGCTGCATTTGTGAGCCAGAGTTGCTCTTGTACCGTGTCATTGATGATAAGAGATTCAGCAAACGTTGGTTCTGGAACATTTAAATCTTCAACTTCCATATCAATGTTGTGCTGATCTGCAGATGGTGTTGAAGGTTGATCTTGCATCACCGACATATCATCGCGAGGTTCTTCTTCTAGCATTGACCCTGTTGGTTCTTCTTCTTCCATATATTCTACAGATTCATTGTGAGAATCAGTAGTAAAAACTGGTGCAGTAGATATACCTGTGTCAATTTGATGAATTTCTGGTACAGTAGACTCCACTGTCTTTTTAGCGGTTTCAGCAATGCTTTCTGCAGCTTCCTCAATACCTTTCTCGGTTGCCTTATCACCTTCATCCTTGTTTGAATCTTCGGTATTATTACCCGTTTCGTCATTCTTATCACCCTTGTTGATTCCATTACCATCGTCATTATCATCATCGTCATCCTGATCCTCATATGTATCCTCGTCCTCATCTACATCTTCATCCTTATCCATTTCTTCCTCATCCTCTTCTTCCTCCTCAACTCCTTCCTTATCTTCTTCCTCATTTTGATCGTTGTCACCATCATCCTCATCACCGTTACCTTCATTATCTTCCTCCTCTAGTTCGTCTTCATTGTCAGACTCAGAGTCGGTAGTTTCTGCTGGTGTATCGTTAATAATTGCTTTGTTGAGATATTGTAGAACTTTTCGTTTATTTTTCGATTTGTGAGCCCCCATATTCAGCAGACGTGTGTGTAACAATGTCATTAGTTGAAGGGTAGATAAACCATTACCGACAAAAGTTGGTAGCTGCTGATCAACATATGACTTGACTTCTCATCGAATGATCTTGGTCATCTTCTCATCAATTGACCCAAGAAAAGCAGCATAATCTTTGTCACGAGTTTTCTTCTCTCCAAGAAATGATTTATGTTGTTCTTTAAGTTTGGACACTCTGTCGGATATTTTCTTCAGTGTGGGCTCATCAGGTTGCGGTTCCTTGAGAGGAGAGGTGAATCTTTCAGTCAATGAAGCTATTTGTTTAGCTTGAGCCTCCAGCTGTGGTTGAAGAGACTGGATCAGTGGATCACTGACTGTGAGGAATGGATTGGATGTGGATGATACTTGTTGTACTAATGATGGAGGTGTAACCATAACAGTTAAAGTGGTGGTGGATGATACAGGTTGTGCAAGGATGGGTGTTGGTGTAGATGCAGTGATTGGGGAGGTAGTTGATACAGGTTGTTCAGCTGTTGATGACGGTGTAGATTCAGGTTGTTCAACAAGTGCTGGTGTGATAGCTGGTGTTATGACTTCACTGATGATCGGGGTGGATAATGGTGGAGTGGTGGTTGATGTAACAGTAGTTATGGGAACATCCACCATGTCTTTATTTGTCGATGGGTCAGTATTTGTAACCTCAACACCCTCCCCTTCCAAATTAAGATATTTCATAACATCGTTAGAGTTGGAAGTAGACTTACTTTGAAGTTGCGTTTCTGGTATGAAAGTTGCATGAGCATCATCGTGTACCACTATGTGAGTTAGTTCTGGTAAGGATGTGGTGATATTGGCGTCTCGATACATCAAACTTGTATCTGTGTTTGCACTGCTACCACCCTCTTCACTCTGCTCATGACTTTCAAAATGAAAGTTATCAGCATCTTCATAAGCATCTTCATCAGTAGGATCTTCATAAAATGCCATGTCAGCATCAGGATCACCAAAATCTGCTAAGTCTTCAAACATTCTTGAGCCTGATCCTGTGGAAGTTGCAAAAGCTTCCTGTCTGCTTTGTTGAAGAATGATACGCAGTCGTTTGGCTTCAGAAATTTGTTGTGGAGCAGGTTCATCTGCAGCAACACTTGCTTCTTTACCTTTAGTCTGCTTTGCTTTCTTAGGCCTTCGGAGTGGTACTTATTCCTGTTCTTCCTCAATGTTGAGCGTCTCATCTTCATCATCATCTTCATCAACTAATTTCATTTTCCCTATGCCTTTATCTTTAGAAGAAGCAGTTGATTGGCGCTTTGAAACTCTTTTCTTGCGTTTACCTTTTTGCTTCTCTGAGGGAAGTGAATTTGCACGTCGAAACTATGCGTCAATATCATTAAGCATTTCTTGATATTTATCACTTTCCTTGATTCCGTCATTTAGCATTGTGTCAGGTACTAGGGCAGGACGTAATGCATACTTTGTGGAATTAGTGTCTGCATTCATTGTGAGAATCACATAGTCATCATCTTTGGTGTGGTAGAAGAAATTCCCGCGAGTGTCAATGGTTGGGTCATTCTTTATAAAGTGGTTGATAATGAGCGAATCTTGGGAATGGAAGATGCATGGATTTCTTCTTCGTTCCAGTAAACTGATAACAAAATTCTTGCCAGAGAAGAAGTGCATAGTCTACTTTAGACGCAGTGTACAATCCCTAAAATAAGTGAGCCTGAGGTGGTCTCATTGCATCGGTGCCCCTAGTCTTTCCAGTAAGACACTTGACAATGATGGTGATAAGTGCTTTCCAGGGTTGCCCTATGTGTGATGTGTTGAACTGGGATTGGTTGTGGATTTCACCTTCATAATTCATGGCACGAATGACTCGAAGCACTTCATCGTTCTTTGGGTTAGCCACAAATTGTTCTCCTTGTGCCAACCTAGGAAGTTTAAACAATTGCCGAAAGATGCTCAAGTTACGTACCCTTGGCGTGTTGTTCTGTTGGAATGAGATAGTCTTTTTAGTAAGAGATGAAGTATTCCAGAACTCGTGCATGTAGACTTCAGGAACAGAGGCAGTACATCTGAGTGTATCTCTGATGGGTGAGATGTCTAGGATATCCGTGGCGATTTTGAAAGCTGGTAAAGACGGATCAAAATCCCCTTGTAGACGAGAGTTGTTTTCAGCATATGGAAGCCTGTCGCTGAGCGAAACAAGTTCGAGATCACGTAGTCGTTGCTGTTCTTCTGTGATTGACATTTTCCTGCTTTGATGACATAATCACAAATGATATACACAAAATATATATATCTTAAGTCTATGCCAAGTAGAAGCATAGGGAATAAATCATAACAATTATTACCACATATTATTGAGAAACAACATACAGACATGGTTCAGATGGACTAAGTCCTTACATTCAACAACACACTTAGAATAATGACAGGTATGCCAAAGACATTTTATTCTAAAGATATAACGACCTAGCATTAGTTCTTAGAATATTTGGATTTCTTGGTTGTCATAACCAGAACCTCAGTAGGTCTAGGATTAATTTCTACTAACACCTCAGTAGGTCTTGGTTTAATTTCAACCACAACTTCAGCAGGCTTTGGTTTAGTTTCAACCACTACTTTAGTAATTGTAGGATTATCCTCAACCCAAATTTCAGTAGGCTTAAACCCAGGGCAAGACAACGATGAAACTTTGTCTTCCATGGCCTGGATACAAAACACAAGACATTGAATAAGTACTTTGTATCTTTTTTGTTTACATAATTGTCAACTTATTGTATAAGATGAACTTCTGTAATAAGAAACCTTTCAAGTATTCTTATGAGATAAAATTAGTTTCAATATAACTTGGTTTCGTGTTAGTGGCCCTAATTTACTTAAAGCCTAATAAGGAAAGAATGCAGTCTAGGCCGAACTCATTAGATAGTCTAAGGCATGTGCATAATTCTAAAAGTCCATAGCAAACTTACAAGGCATCGGAATACTAAGAGTCCTAATTCCATCGCAATCTATCAATCCATCGGAATCCAATCATAGCCATCACAATGATGAAAGCATCGCAATCCTATCGAAATCATGTTCTATCGCAATATCTAAGTCCATCGCAATAATTATGTTTCCATCAGAATGTTTGAGAAATCATCGTAATATGTCCTATCGTGATACCATTACAATGCCACCGCAATGACGCATCGGAATGCATCATCGCAATATGCCATCGCAATGCGTCATCGGAATGACCCATCGTAATGAGCCATCGCAATGAGCCATCAGAATGACCCATCGCAATATCCCATCGCAATGACACATCGCAATGAGCCATCGCAATGAGCCATCGGAATGACCCATCACAATAGCCCATCGCAATGAGCCATCGGAATGACTCATCGCAATGACAGACATCGCAATGTAGGTATCGTAATGATCATTGGAATCCGTGAAAGGATCCGATCTAACTTTGACTTCTCAAATCCAGGAGCTTGGCAACGTTTTAATCATTTCTGGGCAAGACCTATGTTCATTAAGTCATCTAAACATATCCCACAACTTAATTTACATATTCATCGCAAACCACAAAAACCCTAATTTTTGAGATTAACAATAAATTCTGTTTGATTGAAATGTAACGGAATGAGATAAATGATAACAATTACAGCATGATTCAATACCTAGAAAGATGTACGAAGTGCAGGCAATCAAGAAAATCAAGTATGATGGATATGGCAAGGTTTAACAATGGCGGACAAAGCGTGTGTTTGTGTGTTTTTGCGATGGTGAAGAAAGAACGGGAAAAGGGGGGGGGGTGTTGTGTTTTGACTTGGTCAAATTTTTGCCAAGTTTACACATTAAACCCCCATTTTGCAACATATGCAAAAATGGTCCCCCTTGTTAATAGTATTTGTTTTAAAGTGATTAGGATTAAGCAAATCGACTTAACGAAATACCAACCCGCTCACAAACACGAACACAAATACTTAATGCCAAAATTCAAATAACCTATTCATGAATTTCTATTTCACACAAGGCACACTTAGCACTTAATGATGATGAAGAACTGTTTATATTTCCTGAAGAATCATTTTTGAAGACCAATTTTAATTCCAAGAAGATTTAATATTTTCTCCCCCTTAAACACGGACCCGTTTTCTATTTAAAGAGCTGTAGTCAATGATTTTAAGGACGCAAATATTCATGAAGACATTTTCTGGTTAAGTGATTGGTTGGAACGATTCTGGTGGCAATAAGATTTCTCTTATTTTGACAAAATAAGTGCACTGATACGTACACTAATTTGTGTTAGACCAAGTTATAAAGTAAACTTAGTCCCTTACAAGGTTTTAAAGTAAACCTTGCCCGAGAAAATTAATTCCCGTTGTGAGCCAACGTTTTCATAAGAAATACGTGACTTTAATGCGAAAAGCGGGTTGCAGTCTAAAATAACTACAAGCCATAATGGGCATGTTTTAAAACATGTACAACTTTTATACGGACTCTATTTATGGCGTTGTGTCAATTTTAATCGACATTTCTAAGGCCGTAAATATTACCGTACTAAAAGACATGCCCGTTTAGAAAATGAAAAAATATTTTTGGATTTTATTGATTTTATATTTTTTTATGGATTTTGAATGTTTTATATTTTTTTATAGTTTTTCTATGTTTTATATTTTTGTATTTTTCTTTTGGTGGTTTAAATATATACGATAATATACAAGATCACGATCAAAGGATACTCGAGAATAGTTTACCACTACTATTCTGCAGATTCTTCTGCCAACTCCTTAAGTGTCGCTGGTGAGAATGATTTCATGCCTAGCTTTTCGATCAAAAACTCGATACGTCCTCGATCTAATGCCTTCGTGAAAATATCTGCCAGCTGATACTCAGTGTTGACGAAGTACAGTTCGATCACTCCATTTTCCATTTGCTCTTTGATAAAGTGGTAGCGAATGTCAATGTGCTTTGCCCTGTAATGTTGAACGTAGTTGCAGAACAAAGCAATTGCACTTTTGTTATCACAGTACATCGGGATTTTGTTGAATCCAAGACCGTAGTCAGTTAATTGTGATCGCATCCAAAGAACATGAGCACAACAACCGGACATAGCGATGTATTCAGCCTCTGTACTTGATATCGCAGCGCTTTTCTGCCTTTTTGATGCCCAACTAACAAGTCTATCTCCAAGAAGTTGCACACTGCCAGAAGTGCTACGTCTAGTATCTTGACACCCAGCATAATCCGCATCTACATATGAAATTAGTGCAATAGAAGAATCCTTCGGATACCACAGACCACGATTAAGTGTTCCTTTAAGATACCAAAAGATCATTTTCACGACATGTAAGTGCTTTTCGGTAGGCCGAGCCTGATACCGGGCACAAATGCATATAGGAAATTGCAAATCAGGCCTGTTAGCAGTCAGATAGAGAAGGGTGCCGATCATTCCACGGTAAAGTTTAGGATCGACAGCTATCCCTTCTTTATCTTCATCTAACTTGGATCTCTCCACCATTGGAGTATCCACGGGGTCACAGTTTTTAGAATGATACTTCTTTAATGATTCAAGAGCAAATTTGGATTGATTAATGAAGATGCCTATGGGATTCTGAGAAATTTGCAACCCTAAGAAAAATGAAATTTTTCCCATCATCGACATCTTAAAACGTGTGGACATAATTTTCTCAAAATGGTCAGACAATCGTTGATTAGTAGCAACAAATATTATATCATCAACATAAATTTGTACCACTATCATGTCGTTGTCCTCCTTGAGAATGAATAATGTTGGATCCACTTTGCCTTTGGAGAAGCCTTTCGATATGAGATACGATGATAGGAGATCATACCACACGCGTGGAGCTTGTTTCAACCCGTAAAGAGCCTTCTTGAGCTTGTACACGTGATTAGGATACTCCGAGTTGATGAATCCATTCGGCTGGCTTACGTAGACATCTTCCCTTAATTCACCATTGAGAAATGCCGTCTTAACATCCATTTGGTAGATGATCATATTCATGTGAGCAGCATAAGCAAGTAATAGTCTAATTGCCTCCAATCGTGCAACAGGAGCAAAGGATTCTTCAAAGTCAATACCCAAAGCTTGTTTGTAACCTCTAGCGACCAATCTAGCTTTGTTATTTAGCACTCCACCTAACTCATCGAGTTTAACCTTATATACCCACAACAATGTAAGGATTTCAACGTTGTTGGGTAAAGGAACTAATTCCCACACTTCAAGACGTTGAAATTCATTAAGTTCCTCTTGCATGGCTTAAATCTAAGATGATTTGGTCATGGCTTGTTGCCAGTTTTTAGGTTCAGTGTTGGAAAGAAATGCATCAAAATAGCAATATAATGCATGTTCTTGGAGTTGGTGGCGTGTTAAGACTGGTCGATCGATGTCACCAATATTATTGCGGATTGGGTGATCCTTTGTCCATTTTGTGTTGTGATTTTCAATCCGTGGTGGTCGGGAGTGAACGATGGCAGGAGCTTCCTCTAAGGTAGACGCACCGTTAGGGTTTTCGGGTATTTGTGAACCAAAGAACGGAAGCTCTTGTAAATGAGCAATTTCCAAATCGTGATCATAGGGATCCTCTTCAACATCATTGGGAACGAGTGGGGGTGATGATTCAGGTGTAGTTTGTGAATTGGTGGGGGAAGGGACATCTGATTCAAGAGTAACAGTAGATGTCTCGGACTGATTTCCATTATCTTGAGCAACAACTTTGGGAAACGGAGCTACTGCAGCAGGTGCTGGAGAATCATTACTAGGTGGATCAAAGAATTCATCAAACATAGGTTGAAATAACTCATCCCACTCGGACCTTGTAGGTGGTATAAATGAGGGAGAAGTAGGATTGTTGGGAGTTAATCCGGAACTGATTGTACCGGTTCCCATCTCATGTAATGCGGGTTCAGAGCTGTGTTGCTCAGAAGCCATCGCTGTCAGCTTATCAAAATCGGCATCCAAAGTTTGTACTATCTTGCCAAGACGACGGTTATAAATTTGGTAAGCTTTCTTGGCAGGCGAGTAACCAATGAAAATTCCAATATCAGCCTTCGGTTGAAGTTTGCCCAAATTCTCACTATTTGTATTTGGATAACATAGTGCACCAAACACATGAAGAAACAAAATATCGGGTTTGTGTCCATGAAGTAGCTCATATGGAGTTTTACCATGACGTTTACGAATGATGGAGCGGTTTTGGGTGTAACATGCGGTTGCCACTGCTTCAGCCCATAAGAACAAAGGAGCATTCGCATAAATCAACATAGTTCTAGCAGCTTCCATAAGTGTACGGTTACGTCTTTCCACGACACCATTTTGCTGTGGAGTGCGGGCAACAGAAGTTTCATGTGAAATACCTACCTTTTCATAATAGTCTCGTAGAGTTCGATTAACGAACTCAGTTCCATTATCAGTGCGAATGCGGCGAACAGTAGCATTAAGACGTACTTGGATCATCTTTAAGAAAGTAATAATATACTCTGGTGCTTGATCCTTGGATGCTAAAAAATTTACCCATGTAAACCTTGAGAAATCATACACCATGACGAGGATGTATTTTCTTCCACTCACACTAGCCGTACGCATTGGTCCGTAAAGATCCATGTGCAAAAGATACAGTGGTTCTTGGTTAGTGTCTTCAGCTTTAGGTTTGTTTGATTTCTTGGTACTTTTCCCCAAAGAACATACGGAACATAAATGATCCTTGTCGAACTTAAGTTTTGGAAGACCACGAACAAGTTCGTTTTTAGCCAAATGGTTAATAGCATCAAAGTTAAGATGAGATAACCGGCGATGCCACAACCATGACTTGGTCTTAGATGCTTTGGAGAGAAGGCAAACAGGAGAGGCGGCCATCATGTTTTGAATGGAAAGTGTGTAGAGATTATCCCTCGAGAACCCTTTAACAAATCATTTCCTGCAAGATCGCGAATAAAGCAAGTATGTTGTCGAAAATACACCTCAAGGTTTGAATCGCAAAATTGTCCCACTGATAATAGATTGTGACCAAGTCCCTCCACATAATAAACCCTGGAAATCGTAACATTCCCAATTTGGTATTCACCATAACCCATGATCTTCGCAATATGGTCGTTGCCGAATTTAACAGTTCCTAGAAACTTGCTGACGAAATTTCTGAGCATCGAGCGATCTCCGGTCATATGCTTTGAGCATCCAGAGTCCAAGTACCAGAGGATGATTTGGACCACCTGAAAATATCACCAGACAAGGACGATGTATCGGAATCTAGTAGTTCCTCTGTGTTAGCAGGTACATATATAATTATCTTAGATTTTCTAAGCGAAGAATTCTTAGGCTTCCAAACTTGCTTCGTAAATGCCGGCTTAGATTCTAGTTGTCTAAGATCCTGAGGTACTTCTTTACTGGTAGGCGCAATAGTGGGGGCAGACCTAGTTAAAGGGCGCTTTTTCCATTTCTTAGTGCTAGTGTTCCTATTAAAAGGACGCTGAGACCTAACTTCCGTGGATGTGATCTTAGTTAAAGGGCACTTAGTTCCTTTAGCAGTAAAGGTCCTACCAGTGGGTTTCCATTGCCAACCAACTTGGGTGAATTTCTTCCCTGTTAGAATCCTGATATGAGCTTAATTACTCATATCATTTATATCTTATAACAATGAAATATTGCATGATTTATATCAAATATGCCTTGGATTTGCTTGTTTCTTGTTTTCATGTGTGTAGGTACTAAGTTCGCGAAAACCGACAAAAATCGACACGAGATTGATGAAAAAGATCGAGGAAGCCAAAATCGAGTTTGATTTAGAGGATTTAATATTTAAATAAGAGATTTGAGCCAAGTGGGACCCACATTTGGGAAATGGGCTTAAAAGCCCATTAATAAATCAAGTTACCCATTTATTTCAACAAAGGCCCATAAAAGTTTAAGTTATAAACTTTGAGACGGTTTTAAGATGATTGGGCCATGCCTTTTATTGAAGTGTCTTGAAAATGTATCTTGGGCCCAAGCCCAGTTCAGAAAATAATGAAATTAAATGGAACGGAATGTTAATGGGCCTAGGGTTCACATTTTTACAAAACGTATAAACACGTTTTTCCATATTCAGTCAAAAGAATAAAAAAAAATCACCCACCCACTCTTTTACTCTCACACGTTTTTCACTCACACACACATTAATTTCCTTTCGATATTACCTATGTGCACCATCACCATCTTCCCCATTCCACTTTTTAACCCTAAAACCAGTCACCTTACTCACTGTTAAAAAAAACCTAGCTTAATAAAAAGTCATTTTTATAAAGGGCTTTTTATTTATTCCGTTAATTCACTCGAAAAGAAAATAAAACCCCCCATTTTAAGAAAGAGAGTAGATGGTGCAAGGGAGGCTACGTGGCTGTTTCTTATTGGATGCTACACCTCACACCACCAATCCAACCAATCAAAACGCTCAAAAGAAACACAACTAGCACACGGATGCCACGTTGGCGATCCGTGTGCTATTTGGAATCATCTCAGCCCTCATATTGAAGAAAGAGAAAATAATTGAAGATCAAAGGCTCAAAATCGAAAGGGATATTCCGTGAAGATGCGCATATTCTTCTTCATCAACAGCCTTGGGGGGTGGGGGGGGGGCTATAAATACCCCCAATTAATCTGTAATCACCATTCCATTTTTTACTTATTGTTATAATGCTAAATTAGATTTAGAATAATTGTATTTCTCTTTTATAGTATTGTAATAATTTTTCAATGATTTAATAAAAGTTTCCTCGATTTAAAATTATTATTGTTATTTTACTGTTAAGTTGTTATTACCTTTATTCTTGCAATCTAATCTGGAAATTATAATAAAAAAATATCGTTTAATTAAGCTAAAAAATAGCTTAAATTAGATGGTAAAAGTGGAAATTGGAATTAGTCATTTATCCCTACTGGATAAGTGAGAATAAATTAGTTTGAGATGCGGTCATTATTCGAGTAATGGTGTTGTTTGATGGCGAATGGTGATGATGGTTTCAGGTATTAGTGGTGGTCGATTTGGTTAAGTTGGCTCAGCGCCACACTTCTTCTCAACGGATCCATCAAAAGGTACTAGCTCTTTTTATTTTAAGTTTTATTATAAAAGTTTAATTTTAACTGCTTTGTTGAGTATAACTGTGATGTTGAATTGAATGTTGTGAATCTGTTTTAATAATTTCAAGAATGAGCTTGATTCTGCTTAAGTTTATCGTGTGCATTGTGATTAACTGCTATTACTGAATGGTTGCTTGGATATGCGAGTTTAAATAGGATATACATCTGTTTTTATTGATATAATATTTGAATGGGATCTGTATCTGCTGTCATTTAGATAACTGATTTTGTTTGCTGAATTATTAAGATTTAAGAAGCTGATTAATTGTCTGAGCTATTCCAGTGGAATTCATGTTGAAAAGATGAGTATTTAGGAATTGAAGAATGAGCTGAGCTGTGATATGATGAGTATGTTGAAGTAATTAGCATGATTTTGGTTTCTAGCTGATAAGATTCTGGTTACTTGGTCTAGATTACATTTGATTTGTGATTGATGTTGCTTTGGGCTTAGTTTGATTTTATTGTATTGGTTGTATGCTGTATTTGGAATTTGAATGTACTGCAAGTTCATTGAATGGTCTTTAGTCTCATAATTCTGCTAAGATCATTAGCTGTGAATGTTTGTTTTAGTCTGCGTTTGAATTTTGTTGCTGAATGATTTAGAGTTAACTGTTCGACGTTCTGAAATTGTAGTCTGTTATTTGTCTTGAGATTTTCTATGCTGAGTGTTATTGTTTGATTTGTTTTGGTACTATCAGCTTATCAGATCCAACTGATCTGATAAGTCCAATAAGCTGCTTCCTTTCAGCTTATAGCAAATAAGCTTCACTGTCACTCCTGTGACTGGATTTAGATTTTAATTGAAAAAGAAAATAATTAATTCCAAAAAATTATGTCCCTCACGGGACTTGAACCCGTGATCTCCTGGTCACTCACCCAACGTGTTAACCAACTGGGCTGCAAGCCCTTTTGAGTTTAATTCTCATTAGTTGATTAATATAGGGAGGATATTAGATTCCTAGCAGTTTTATATTTTGTTATGTTTTGTCACGTCTCATTTTTTTATATAACTTTTAATTAAAATTTTAATTAAAGTATATTTTTAATAAAAAAAAGTAGTTAAAAAAATAAATAATAAAAAAATAAAATAAAAAATGTTTTTATTTAAATAGTTTAATTGGTTTAAATCTTTATTAGATAGATTTTTTTTATAACTTTAGATTTTAATAAATTTAGTTTTTAAATAGATTAGTTTTAAAGTAAATTTTAATAAATAAAGTAAATTAGTTTAAAAGTTGATTTTATTAAATAGATTAAATTTTAAATAGACTTTTAAATAGATTAAATTCTTAAATAGATTTTATTTTTAAGTAATTAATTGTTTGTAGAATTTTAATAGGCGGGGTTTAACGATTCATGCACTTTAGGTTAACTTTTAATAGCTTAAAGTTCGTAGATTTTTATTGTAGTTTAAAAACCACAAACCAATTCAAATCAATTGTCCAAATCGAAACAAAACGTCTCAAATTCACTCGATCTTCGTGTACAACGAACTTGGTTCATCCACGTGTTTAATTGAATTCGTCATTGGTATTATTAGACTATTACTTTTTCCTAAAGGTAATTTTCTAATTTACCCTATAACGTATCTAATTATCACATATACTATCCACGATACATCAAAAATTTTGGCGCCGCTGCCGGGGATCTTGTGTACGATTCGCTTTTGTGGAGATTTGTTGATCGTGGATTTGAAGACCCTTTCCGGCCTCAGAAAGTTTGTTATTTTTCTATTAAGTAGTATGTATCGTTTTTCTCGTTTTTTGTGAATAATATATTGTATTACGTAGAACAACAATTTTAAATACTTTTCAAATAAGCCTTAGTTGGGATTTCATCACCTAGCTATTGTATTCGAACCCAAAACAAAAATAAAGGCAAAATAGATAAATACTAATAAGAAGTTTGAACTCGATTTATACAAACTATAAGGTGGGTATAAGGCGACGTGCTATAAAAGGCCGTCTAAGGAAAAAGGTTTTTAAGTGCTTAGTGCCACCTCGTTTCCCCGCTTGCTTGTGCGTATATTGAGAGGGACAACCTATTATTGGTTTGCCGACTCAAGTAGTAATAAATCTTATTTTTTGTTGTTTACTTATTGAACCTCGAGACGTTTAGGTTTTCACCTATCGTTTCAAAGTCGACCGAGGGTAATTTACTTCCATAGTAGTTATCCTTATTGATTGAGCAATACCAAATAAAATACCAAAAATAATCTTCTTTCTTGTCTAATTTCTTTTCTTCAATCCTCTAAATTCTCGTCTTTGTAGTGTATGCAATTACGTTCTTCTCGTCTTGTGATTGATTTTAATAGGCTTGAAAATATTCCTCGTATAAATAGAAATCGTCAACAACGAATAGTGGAACCCGAGCTTCCACCTATTGTTGTAGAGATGGCCGATAACCGAACAATGGAGGAATTGCTCCGTGCACCCACCGAAGGGTATGGGGAAGCAATCGTTGTGCCGGCTATTTTGGCGGATCATTTTGAGATTAAGACGGGTCTTTTATCGCTCATTCGTGCCGACCAATTTCGTGGCAATGAGACCGATAGCCCGCATTCTCACATTCGGAATTTTAATCGAATTACCTCGACTCTCAAGTTTAGAGATGTGCCGAATGACGTGATTAAGCTCATGCTTTTTCCGTACTCGCTCGAGGGTAATGCTAAGCTTTGGTATGAGAAGGAACCACCGGGTTCGATTTTAACTTGGGATGATTTAGTGTCAAAGTTCATGAATTATTTCTTTCCACCGTCCAAGACAACACACTTTAAAAATGAGATCACTAGATTTGAACAAAAAGTGCATGAATCGTTTGGGGTTGCTTGGGAAAGATTTAAAGATTTGTTAAGACAATGTCCACACCACGGTTTCTCGGAATTTCATCAAATAAATACTTTCTATAATGGGCTTAATATGATTGAACAAGATTCTTTAAATGCCGCCGCGGGTGGTAATCTTTTAAGAAAAACACCGAGAGACGCGTGGAGAATAATTGAGGATAAGTCTAGAGCACAATATTCACGAAACACACCGGTTGTTTCCAATGTGAATTCATCTAATCACGAGATTTCTAGATTGGACTCTAAGATTGATAGTGGATTTGCGACTTTGTTGAGTGAGATTAGGAAGAATCCTCATAGATCGATTAATATGATTGAGAATGTTTGTGTATCATGTGGTGGAGCACATCCTAATTATGCTTGTTTAAACGCGGGGTTTGATCAAGCTAGTGCTTTTGCCGCGACGGGAACTTATGGCTCCAACGGTCAAGTTCCTCGTCAAAATCATGTTGCTCCACCGGGTTTTCCACCGGTTCAAAATAGGTACAACAATGGTAATAATGGGAATAATTTTAACCGTGGTAACCAAGGGAATTTTAATCAAGGAAATAGGTTTAATGCTAATCAAAACAATCAAGGTTTTCAAGGGAATAATCAAAATGATTTGTCAAGTTACAATAAATCTAATGAGGCAAATTTGAAAGCTTTGCAAAATAACATTCAAGGACAAATGGCAACTTTGAAAAATGAGTTTCAAAATACGATTAAAGGGCAAAATAATAAAATTGAGCTTAATCAACAAAGACTTGAACAAAACCAAACCCGTTTTGAACAAAGGCTAGAGCAAAACCAAAATCGTATGCAACAAAGTTTGGAACAAGGTCAAAATAAATTGCTTTCGATGCTTGAGGGATTCATGTCTAAACCATCTACTTCTTCGGGTTGCTTACCTAGTAATACCATTCCTAACCCGAGGGGAGAGCTTAAGGCTATCACCGGTTATGATAATTTAGAAAGGAAGCTTGAGCTTATTGTGCCACCTAAAGAAACCTTTTGGAATGTCACCAAGGCTACTTTAAATGTGATTAGTACCTCGGATTTCTTTGATCTCTTTCCTAAGAAGTATAATGATCCGGGTCACTTCTTGATACCTTGTGTTTTCGATGAGCTTGGGGAATACAAAGCTCTAGCCGATCTAGGAGCTAGTATTAACGTTATGCCCCTAGCCATTTGGAAAACTCTTGTCTATTTGCGACTTATGCCCACTCGAATGATCATTGAGCTTGCTAATGGAACCACCACTCGACCGGTTGGTATAGCGGAAAATGTCATTGTTAAAGTGGGGAGTTCGTTTACCTAGCCGATTTTGCTATCATTGATTATGAGCCGAATCCTCGTGCGCCTATAATTTTAGGACGACCATTTTTGTGTACGGCCGGTGTTTTAGTTGATATGAAAGAAGGGGAGCTTAAATTGTTTCATGGGGATAAACATATGATTTTTAAACCGGAAAAAATTCCAAGATTGGTTCCTAAGAAATTGGAAAGTGATAAACCTAATTTTGTTGAATCATGTTGTAATGTTACCTCATCTATACTCGCTCCACACGAGGATGATAAGATTGAAAAACAAATAGATGATTACTTGAGTGAGCCATTCGATGCTAGTGAGTTTGATAATGAGAATTTCGATCCCGAGAGTGACATTGCTTTAATTGAAAAATCTTTGAAAATGGACTCATTTTCACTCTCTTCTATGGATCATGTTGATGTTCCTAAGGCACAATCTTCAATTAAAGAGTGTTAGCCCTATATTTTATATAGTCGAACAAGAATGTAATAGGTCATCTTAGTCGTTAAAAGGTCTTGTATTGTAATAGGTTAGTCGGGAAAACCGGGCTTGGACTTTAAGCTAATATTGTATAAGTTAGGGGCGTAAGCCCAAAACAAAGCCAAGCCTGGCCCAAGATGAAGCCCACAAAGGCCTTAGTGCCGTGGGGTATATAACCCTCTTTCACATGTGAAAGAGGGTGTTGGTTCATTTCATTAAACACATAGTTTTAGTGTAAACCTTCCATTTCTCTCTCTACTCTCTCTCTATACTTTTCTCCTCTTTCTCTCTCTAAGAATCTTGTGTTATGGATTAAATAGGAACAACATTTGGTATCAGAGCCTATAGTGGATAGGTGATTGAAGATTTGTGTGTTGTGTTCTTCATTTTTCGTGCTACTTTGATCCATATCATCACGTCCCAAAAATATTTTTGTGTTTTTATGGTTTATTCTTGATACAAATCATCTACATACTTTTGGTAGTGATTTGGTATTGTTACTTTGGTTAAAAACACAAAATTTTTGGGTGTTTGGATCATTTTTAGGCTCAAAATCTCGAATTTGTGGTGTACTTTCCGAAAAAAGTGGTACTTTTTGTCTCCATATTGCGATCGTGTCCATCGCAAAGTTTGAGGGTTTTATATTGCGATACTTATTGCGACAGGTTCCATCTGAAAAGGTTTTGATCGCAATAACCCTAGGGTTTTACTTTGCGATCAACATTGCGATAGCCATATTGCGATAGATATTGCGATACAACATTGCGATAGATATTGCGATACAACATTGCGATAGATATTGCGATAGCCATATTGCGATAGATATTGCGATAGCCATATTGCGATAGATATTGCGATAGGGCATTGCGATCTGAGCATTCCGACAGCCACATTCCGACAGTACATTCCGATAAGTATTCCGATGGACATTCCGATGGGTATTCCGATGGACATTCCGATGGGTATTTTGTTTGAGTAATTTTTAGACTTAGCCACTATCTAGACTAGTTACGGAACATAGTTTACACGAAGATTAAAAAAAAAAAAAAAAAAATAAAATAAAAAATAAAAAAAAAAGAGTTTTTTGGCGGGAAAACTCAAGAAAAATTTATTTTTTTCCTAGACCATTTTTAGGCCATTTAAACTTCAATTTCAAATTTTGGCGATGCGAAAAATTTTTCGACCAAAAATTCAAATTTTCGGACCAAAATTCAAATTTTTAGGCCAATTTTAGGTTTTATCTTTGTCAAAATTTTTCACTTTTCAAATTTTTTCACCAACGGGTAGAACCTTCAAAACAATAGGTCTTAGGTGGGTTCCTACTGGAAAGATATTTCCCTCTAGCTGCTGCTAAACACAAAGCAAAAGCAATTGTCCCCACTCCACCTCTAAAATATGACACCGAGTCAGATGGAGACAGTGATGATGAACAAACTTCAAGGGACAAGAAGATTGAAGAACTCATGTCTTTACTCACCACAACTTATAAGAAGATCTACAAACCTACCAACAACAACCTTAGATCATCATCCAATGCTAGATATAAGGAAGTTGATCATGCACCTAGGTATGATCGTGAGGCTAGGTATGATAATCAGAGGATGTTGAATCAAGTTGGGGCTAGAGATACTGTAGGCACTCCGGTTGTGCAGAAGACTGGGATTCAATGCTTCAACTGTAAGGGTTTTGGGCACATGGCTAGGGAATGCAAGAAGCCAAAACGGGTTAAGGACTCAGGGTATCACAAGGAAAAGATGCTGCTGTGCAAGAAAGAAGAAGCAGGAATTCCACTCACAGCAGATGAAGTTGACTGGCGTGATGACACTGATGATGAAGCCGATGATCAAGAGTTAGAGGCACATTATGTGTACATAGCAAAGATTCAAGAAGTGATCCCAGAGACTGATGATACTTTTGGACCCATCTATGATTCTGAGCCACTTGAAAAGGTACCATCACATGATAACTATAATGTGTTTGCTAATGAACGACGGCATCCTGAGCAACCCGAAAGCATCAATGACACATATGTAATGGACACGGAGGATAGCAATATCTCTACGGATTCACAGCATATGTGTAATGATGACGGAAAAGCTGTTCAAGATACTGACTCGGATGAGGACCGTGATTTGCTTGCGTCTATTATTGATTCTTTAAAACGTGAAATTGATGAAAACAAAGAAGCTAATAAACGTTTGAAGCAAGCAAACACATCCTTAGCCGAGGAGATAGACAGGCTTAAAGAGTGTGATTATGTAAAAGAAGCTGATCGACGGGTTGCAATAGCTAATGGTTTGGTATATGAACGTAAGGTGCTCAACGAACAATATTGTTCTGAAGTAGCACACGAAATTCATATGTCAAAACAGAAGATATCGGAACTTGAAGAACAACTGCTGCTACATAAACTCCAAATTACTGAATTAGAGTCGGTTAACAAAGAACAAACTGAGCTTTATAAAACTCGTGAAGAAAAGGATATTGAAAAAATTCTTGCTTTGGAAAAGAGAGTCGACACGTTAAACAACATTGTTTACAAAACGGGTCAGTCTATTCAAACTATGAATATGCTCAATAGAAATATGAAAACGAGTTTTGTCAAGCCTGAATATCTCAAGAAAGCTCAAAGTACCAAGCCTGCTCTTTATGATATCGGTTGTTATGTTGATAATCTTGCTCTTATGCTTTCCCCTAACTGCGACGAAATCATTCGTCAACAAGAAGAAAGTCGATCAAACTTAAGTGATTTAATAAACCTTTCTGATTCTAACAATCATATTAAGTTTGTCCCTCAAAAAGAACTTTCAAAAGAACAAAAGATGTATAATAGTGTTCCACCACCAAGTGATGAACCGCAAAAGAAAGTTTCTTTAAAAAGGAGTTTCAAAAAGCAATCAATTTTGTTAGAAAAGCGAATTTTGGATGAAAAACGTAAATGGGATGAGAAAAGCAAAAGTGTTCAGCAATTTGAGTTTATAAAACAAGGGGTTTTAAATTTGTACAAAGGTGTCGTCGACTATGAAAAAGTTTCTAGGGATACCATTTGGAATATTAAACCTAACCCACAAGTAGAAGTCGTCATCCAACAATGCATTGTTCCAACCATTGATGATCTTTCAAAAAATGTGGAAATGTTTTATAATGCTCTCACTGAGGAAATGTTAACTGATTTAAGCTATGTCAAATCTCTTGAAGATGAAGTTGATTTTCTTCAAATTAAATTAAAGACACAAGAACACCAACTTTCTAACGAAATTGATCGACTTTCCAAGGAATATTTTTATGCTGACCATATGAATGCTATACTTGGTGTGTATACCGATCTTGATCAATATTGTCATGTAGCATGTCTTGTGTCAGAATCAGACGAGAAATGTCGCAATCTTGAAGTAGAGCTTTCAAAACAAATTCAGTCATATAACAAACTTTCGAAAAGCTTTTCTCAACTTGAGAAACACTCCATTTCTCTTGAACTTGCTTTACAAAAAGGTGAAAAATCTCATAATCATAAAAAGTGTCAAGAAATGTCAGCTTCTTCGTTTCGTCTACTGAATGAAAAAGATTTCGAAATCAATGATTTGAAAGCTCAGCTAAAAGAAAGGGACATAGCCATAAGTGAGTTACAGAAACTCATTGAGAAAATGAAAGGAAAGTCTGTTTTGGGTAAACCATCCGCTGTTCGTCAACCGAATGCGGTTAAATGCCACAAATCATCTATTTTGGGACAATCCCCACAGACTTTGCCTAAGATAGGAAATGATAAGAGTACAAATGTGATTGCACCAGGAATGTATAAGATGAACACTAAGCCCACTCAAACTGGAACATCGCGGTTACCTGAGAATATTAAGAAAACTAATCAACGTGTGTCTTCTTCTACAGGAGTAATCCCCACTACTAGCGTTAGCGGACCACAGCTTAAGAGCGATAGAATGCACGATAAGGTCATGCCTAACAATAGTCAAGGAAAGAAGTTGGAAGTAGAAGACCACCGTAGGAATTTTAAGTTTTCTAAGAATAAAACGTCTGTAACTACATGTAATGACAGTTTAAATGCTAAGACCTCGAATGTTGAATTTGTTTGTGTTGAATGTGGCAAATGTGTTCGTACTTTCAATCATGATGCTTGTGCTCTTAATTATAATGGCGTGAATACTAGAACTAGGAAGCCTATTCGTATGCCCACTAGTACTAGTGAACCCACAAGAACTTTGAACAAATCCACTGAGCAACCACTTAAGAAACTAAGTGCGTTAGAATCCACTACTCTACGTAAACAAAGCAGGTTAAAGAAGCTTTATGAGAACATGATTAGGACATGTACACGGGGGTATTCAAGATTTACACCACCCGGATACAAATGGGTACCTAAGACAATCCCCATTCTAATTGGGTCTATGAATGTTAGCTTGCCTTTAGAATCTAGGTCCACTACTATTTTGGAACCCGTTTCTATCAAGGGCTCCCATTTGTCAAATGCTACATTGTCTTCTAATTCTTCTACAGCTCGTCGAACTCATCCTATTCATAATGGACTCCGGGTGCACAAAGCACATGACGGGCAATCTCAAGCTTCTCATTAACTTCGTGGAGAAGTTTCTGGGTACGGTACGGTTTGGAAATGATCAATTTGCACCGATACTCGGATATGGAGACTTGGTTCAAGGGAATATCACTATAAAACGGGTTTATTACGTCGAGGGACTGAATCACAATTTATTCTCGGTTGGTCAATTTTGTGATGCGGATTTGGAAGTGGCTTTTCGGAAATCTACTTGCTATGTTAGAGACTACGATGGGAATGACCTTCTTACAGGTTCTCGTGGTTCTGATCTCTACACAGTAACTCTTCAAGACACATCTTCAACAAATCCGATTTGCTTAATGGCTAAAGCTTCATCATCTCAAGCATGGTTATGGCATCAACGATTGTCACATCTCAATTTTGACACCATCAACTTGCTTTCTAAGAATGATATTGTGACCGGTCTTCCTAAGTTGAAATTCGTCAAAGACCATCTTTGTTCTTCTTGTGAGTTGGGGAAAGCAAAACGGAAGTCTTTCAAAACAAAGACTACCCCTAGCTCAAAAGGACGATTGGAACTTCTACACATGGATTTATGTGGTCCCATGCGTGTAGAGAGTATTAACGGGAAAAAGTATATTCTAGTGATTGTTGATGATTACTCTAGATACACATGGACTTTCTTCTTAAGGTCCAAAGATGAAACACCAGAGGTTCTCAAAAACTTTCTCAAGATGATACAACGCAATCTTCAAGCTCAAGTCTTAACCGTAAGAACGGATAGGGGTACTGAATTTTTGAACAAGAACTTGCAATCTTACTTTCAAGAAGAAGGCATCGAACATCAAACGTCTATTGCTCGAACTCCTGAACAAAACGGCGTTGTCGAAAGACGGAACCGTACTTTGGTTGAGGCTGCTCGAACAATGCTTTCTGCTTCAAAATTACCGCTATTCTTCTGGGCTGAAGCAATTGCAACTGCCTGTTATACTCAGAATCGTTCTCTCGTTATCCCTAGACATGAAAAGACACCTTACCACATCATCAATGGCAGGAAACCTACTGTAAAATTCTTTCACGTATTTGGATCTTTATGCTACATCCTTAAAGACGGTGAGAATCTCGACAAGATGAAAGAAAAAGGTGATGCATGTATTTTTGTGGGGTATGCTACATTGTCGAAAGGATATCGGGTCTATAACAAGAGAACAAAGATCATTGTCGAAACAATTCATGTGAACTTTGACGAATTGACACAGATGGTACTTGATCACAACAGCTCAAGTCCCGCACCTCAATGTTCAACAATGGCACCTACACAAAACAGTGTACGTCCCGAGCAAGAATGTCAACAAAGTACTCCTACAGCAGACTCGACGGATACAACACATATGAATGAGTTGGTTGACTTATATGATCCTATGTTTGATGAATATTACTATGGAAACAATCAAGTTGTGTCAAAGCCTTCCGCTGTCAATACTGCTGATGCACCTGAACAAAATCAACAAGACACAACTGCCTCTACTTCAACAACCGTTGCTCAAGAGACAATTCCAGTGGATACTCAACAAACTCAAGAAACTGTCATACAACCAACATCACCAACCGTCAATGCTGAAGGAGGAAACAACAATCAAGCAGTCGTTGCACAACCTGACGATGAAGAATTTATCAATCCGTTCGGTACACCGGTACACGAAGTCGGAGAATCTTCTACTCAACATATTGATCCGTCCAACATGCATACATTCTACCAACCATATCCATCCACTCACCATTGGACACGTGATCATCCATTGGTGCAAGTCATTGGAAATCCTTCACAACCGGTTCGAACACGCAGACAACTCGAAACCGATGGCGATGTGTGTATGTATGCACTCACCGTGAGTTCAACTGTACCTACAAACATCAAACAAGCCATGACTGATCATGCGTGGATTGAATCAATGCAAGACGAAATTCATCAGTTTGAACGCCTAAATGTTTGGGAACTTGTTGACCGACCCTATGGAATGTCAATTTTAGATTTCAAATGGATCTGGAAAAACAAACTGGATGAAGAACAAACCATCATCAAAAACAAATCTCGTCTTGTGGTTAAGGGATACCGTCAACAAGAAGGCATAGACTACGATGAATCATTCGCTCCAGTCGCTCGTTTGGAAGCAGTCAGGATATTCCTTGCTTATGCTGCACATAAGGGCTTCACGGTTTTTCAGATGGACGTCAAAACAGCTTTTCTCAATGGTCATTTGAAGGAAGAAGTGTATGTGAATCAACCGGAAGGATTCGTCGATCCTCATCATCCTGACAAAGTCTATCGTCTCAAGAAGGCTGTATATGGACTTAAACAAGCTCCAAGGGCATGGTACGAAGAACTTTCAAACTTCTTGGTGTCCAAAGGATTCTCCAAAGGTTCTATTGATCCTACTCTCTTTACTAATAAATATGGGGATGACATAATGCTGGTGCAAGTTTATGTTGATGACATTATTTTTGGTTCTACGAACCCAAAACTTTCAAAACGTTTTGAAAAATTAATGCACAGCAGATTTGAAATGTCAATGATGGGGGAGCTAAAATTCTTTTTAGGCCTCCAGATTCATCAATCCCCACGTGGTATCTTCATTAACCAAGCTAAGTATGCTCAAGAGATACTTAAAAAGCATGGTATGACCTCATGTGCTCGCGTTGGTACACCATTGTCGACCACATCCCTAGACGCTGACTTGTACTCATATCCCGTAGATCAAACGCGATATCGCAGTATGATCGGGTCACTTATGTACCTTACAGCCAGCAGGCCTGATATTCATCATGCCACATGCTATTGTGCACGATATCAAGCCAGACCTACTCAAAAGCACCTCAAAGAGGTTAAACGGATCTTTCGGTACCTTAAGAATACCATTCACATGGGACTCTGGTATCCGAGGGAAACCGGTTTTCATCTAACGGCTTTTTCAGATTCTGATCACGCAGGTTGTCTTGATAGTCGTAAAAGCACTTCTGGTAGCATACAATATCTAGGGGAAGACAAGCTTGTCAGCTGGTCGTCAAAGAAGCAGGATTGCACTTCGCTCTCATCAGCTGAAGCAGAATATGTGGCTCTATCCGCGTGTTGTGCTCAGGTCCTCTGGATGAGAACTCAACTCACGGATTATGGCTTCCACTTTGATAAAATACCTATGTATTGTGACTCAAAGTCGGCCATAGCCATATCTTGCAATCCGGTTCAGCACTCCCGCACCAAGCACATCGACGTCAGATATCACTTCATCAAGGAACAAGTGGAACGCGGCATCGTGGAATTATACTTTGTCAGAACTGAGTACCAGCTGGCAGACTTGTTTACAAAAGCTCTATCGAAAGATAGGTTTGCGTATCTCGTTGGCCGTCTTGGTATGAAGTATATGACTCCAGAAGACTTGGAGGTTTTGGCAAATGAAGCTGCTTGATATTCTCTCACAATGACTTCTAAGCGCATCACAGCTTAGGACTCGGACCTCAACTAAGGAAAGTTTATCTCGGACGATAACTTATCCTTCTCAACGAGAAATTCATATTTCTCGGTCATGAGCTTCTCATAAAAACATTCAAAGTTTTTTAAGTTCATGAAAAACGATTTCTAAGTAAATGTCAGCTTAGAACTCGATCTTTAACTTAAGGAAAGTTTATCACGGATGATAACTTATCCTTCACAACGGGAAATTTATTTTTCTCGGTCATGAGCTAGTCACAAAACAATCCAAGTTTTGAGCTCATGAAAAACGGACCCGAAAGGGGAATGTACGTTTCAGTGCGCTTTCCCTAATCAATAGAAGAGAAGTCTTCTATCCTGATTATTTTAAAACCGTTGAACACAATTTTTCAAGAATTTCTCAAAAGGTTTTTCTAAATCTTTCAAAATTGTGTGTTCAACACTCCCTTCCTCATAATAGGTTTTTATATCTAAAAATGTCATATGTTATTTTGATCAATTTTTGAGGGGGAGCGTTTTAAAATCAAGCCTTTTAATGTTGTTGGGTACATCTCTAAAATTGTCATATTTTATGTATCCAACACATTCCGAAAATGATATAAAATTGTCAAATGTAATATATTATATCGGAAAAGGCATCTCAACTCCGTACCTCAACATATTTTGTGGTGTCGTTTTTCTAAAATTTTGTCAAATTTTGTCTCAAGACACACATATATTGTTGAGGGGGAGCGTCCCGACTAAAAATGTTCCATGATTCATGCGGGCACACATGTTTCTCTCCCAATCGGTTTTCAGAAATTGTCATATTTTAATCAATTAGTATCTCTAATATGATGTTTTTATATTAGAGATAGGGGGAGAAAATGTGATTAAAATGTAATATATCGCAACATGTGATCTTAAAGACTCAAGTGCAACTCTTTCCTTCACATGCCAAACTATTTCGTATATCGATGCATGTGTGTAGGGGGAGCTTTTCGGAAATGTAAAACTTTCAAGTGTTAAAAGTTTTGATTTTTATCAAGCACTTTGAATGGTTTTCAATGGTTTTATGGTTACGATCTTTACCGAAAACAACCTACTATCCACGACGGAACGATGGAGTCAAAAGGTGGTTTAGGATAGGAAACTAAGTCCTATGATCCAACCAGAACCGGAGGGATCTACCCAGGGACATTCCATAGCTAGAAATAGTTGTCCTTAGGAAAGATGGAGTGGAATGAAGCTGAATGCGGACCAATTACTTAAGTTAGCACTAGAACAATCACAACAAGGTGCTAATGATGACGTATTGGTAAGCATTGAAGGAGTTGAATATTCTATGCAACTTAGGTAGAAACCGGGTTAACACATCTTTTGAAGACAAGTGTCATGGACCCAGTGATGCGATGCACAACCCTTCCCCAGCCATTCGAGTTTCTCTCAAAAGAAACTTGTCTCATTGTCACGGAGATCAACACGTATCTATTGACTTTCTCACTCCGAGTCAGTTAATATTGAAAAGGTGGCAGTCTGCTCCAGCCTCCGATTACCAAAATGCACTTATTGAGTCTAGAGCCAAGCGAGATCAATTTATCATCTCATTAGGACACAATCGAGTCCTACGCATTATCCTTGTGATATTGCCAGAACATCTGAGTGATACGATTCACAATGAAGATGGAAATCCTGCTTGAGCCAGCATTAAACAAGCTCATGGTAGGTAACTTGTGCGATTCTACACGAATCAAACTTGTGAGAACTGGAAAGCAACTAAGTTTCGATTCTTAATTGATTCAAACTTGATTCCAGGTTTCTTCGCAAAATCCATGTGATCTTGCCAGAACATTCAGAGTGACACTATTTAGTGTTCACAGTGACGAATGGAAATCCTTCCAGTGTCAACATCAAACAGCACTGCGGTAGGTAACTCGCAAGATTCTCTATGAATCAAACTTGTGACAAACTGGAAAGCAACAATGGTGCGATTCTTTTAGAATCAAACTTGTTCCAGGAACTCTGAATTGACGACTCTAATCAGACGGATAATTTATCCTTATGATTCACTCTTTACGTTCGCAGTCTGCTTTGAGACGGTCGAGTAAAGAGAACTGGCTACTACCGCCGGGAAACCCTGTCAAGGAGGTTCTTAATCGAATCTACCTGATCACAGGTACGGTATTTAATACCGTTTAACGGTCTTCACCGACCGGAGGTAAAATGCTACCGAGTTAGGGTGAAATGTTCAAAGCCATTTCATTCGTGTCTATATATGTTGCTGCATATCAAGAAGGTGGCGTAGCTGTGCAACCGATGTCGATTCAGAAGTCACAAGAGCACAAGATGGCGATAATCAAGATACCTAAGAATGTAAGAATGTAATAGGTCATCTTAGTCACAAGGAGTACAGATGAAGATCTCAAGCACTCAAAGTCAAATGACAAAGGCTCAAGATAAAGATCACGAAAGCATGAAGGAACAAAGCTGTTACAAACAAGATCAAGACCAAGATACAAGACCAAAGCAGGAAGATCTCCTCTACAAGAATGTATTCTCTCAATCATCTTATGCTTGTTAAGCTTTTTAAGATGACCGATACATTGGGGGAGATTGTTAGCCCTATATTTTATATAGTCGAACAAGAATGTAATAGGTCATCTTAGTCGTTAAAAGGTCTTGTATTGTAATAGGTTAGTCGGGAAAACCGGGCTTGGACTTTAAGCTAATATTGTATAAGTTAGGGGCGTAAGCCCAAAACAAAGCCAAGCCCGGCCCAAGATGAAGCCCACAAAGGCCTTAGTGCCGTGGGGTATATAACCCTCTTTCACATGTGAAAGAGGGTGTTGGTTCATTTCATTAAACACATAGTTTTAGTGTAAACCTTCCATTTCTCTCTCTACTCTCTCTCTCTACTTTTCTCCTCTTTCTCTCTCTAAGAATCTTGTGTTATGGATTAAATAGGAACAACAAAGAGCCTTTGATTCCTAGCTTCACACCGAGTGAGGTTAGTGACTATTCGTTGGATAAGTTCGTCGATGAACTTTTTGCTATCCTTGATCCACTTCCACGGGGAAGTGAAGACGTTTCCGATCTCGAGATCGAACGTGATTCTTGTGTTTTACCTACCATTCTCGAGGAATTCGCCGATGAATTGCCTTCAAATGAGAATGATGATCTTGTATCCGAGTGTGACACCCTCGATACTTTGTCGGAAATTTCTTGTGATGACAAGGATGACGACACTTTCGTGACTTACTCAAATCCTCTTTTTGAAGTTTCATTGAACAATAATCCATTGTTTCAAGAGGATTTTGAGAACATCATACCTCCTACATCTCACAACCTTTGTGATGATGATCTTCTTATGAAGGAGGTTGATGAGTTTTGTGATGATGATCACACCTTTTGTGATGATGAGTATGTCGACTCGGATGGAGAGATTTACATTATTCCCAATCTCCCTCCCACTCGCGTTGATCTTAATGTGCGGGTTTTTCATGTGACTCATATTGAGTACCATGACCCCTTTGTTCACGTTCCTAAGAGTGAAAAGGTCAACAAAGTCATGCAAGTTGAAACCACTATGTTTGAGACTTTTGTTCCACCATTATCATGTGCTTCATATGACTTAGGATTAGCATGGGGGGACGACACCTTGTTGTCCATTCCTTTCTCCACCGAGGACGAGGTATTCGATCCCGGAATCATTGATTTAGGGAAATCTCGGCCTTTCACCGATGTAATAATTGAAAGATTTTTCGATCATATTGGTGCGAGTTTATCTCGTGGAGCATGCTACATCCATACTTTTGTTTGTGACTACCATCTCTTGTTAGAGATTTGTGTTGGAGTTTTATCCTTTCGTTTGTCATCCGACAACGAGGATGAGATCTTTGACCCCGGCATCGTGCTTTATGTTAGATTTTATTACAATATGCCAGTTTGCACCATTTTCCCTAAGGACCAATGAATGCGGGGATCGAGTCGAGCTCATGACTCGGTGAACAAAAATGAGTTCATTCTATCTTCTTTCTATTTTCTAACACCTAATAAGGCTTGATCTTTCAAGCTCGTGCTCGTGTTTTGTTGTGTTGTGATCTTAGGCGCGACCCTAATATTTGAAGATTCTCGTGTTCGGTTTTTGCCGGTCCACTTGATCTTCCATTCTTTGAATGCCAAAAAGGGGCACACTTTCTTACCCTTGATTTTTATCGACTAACGTTTTATCTTGAGGCATAATTAATAAACGGCTTATAGATTTGCGTGCTCTTTCCATGCTAGGAGTTTGCATTAGACTCTTTGTGTCTTAGCAAGGGGGTGTTACTCTTGAGCTAAGAAACATTGAGGACAATGTTTGGTTTTAGCATGGGGGAGTCAATCGATATAATCGCTTGCAATTGCTTTTGTCGTGTCCAAACGTATAGTTTTCTCATTTTTCATAAAATTTTAAATTTTTTGTGTTATTTTTAAGTTTTAATAAAGAAAATAAGTGTTTTTGACACGAATGTAGGCTTTCAATAAGAATAGTTTTTGACTCGACTCGGTTTTTAACCTTAGCTTTTCCTTAACGTATTTTGAATTAAGTTTTGCTAGGCTATTATATAGGGAGCTTTAAAACACGAAGGTCTTAATTCATACAAGTTAAGGACAAGAACTTTTCGCAAGCTCCTATAATTGATCCTAGAAAGTCGTTTATCAAGGGAACTTTAAAACGAAAATTCTAAAACTTGCAAAAGTATAAGAAGTTGCAAGATCCTATAGATGACTTGAAAACCCAAAACTTTGATTTAATAGGCTAAGTATCCATTGATGGAGAACAAGAGATGATAGAGTCAATTATAAGTTCGGTATTCTTTCGGGAATTTATGTGAGTTAATTATGAGCCTATTCTCCCATCACTTGTTAATAAATTTTAATTGCAATAAATAATGTTGAACGATTTGAAAAGTTACTTAGCTTCTAGCCCAAGATCGTTTAAAAGTTGCTCGGTATAGATTAGAGTTCATAGCCAAGGCATAACTTATTGAAGCGGGATACGAAGATTGGCGAGTCCAAAAAGGTCCTAACAAGACATGAGGGCTATGTTTTATTGCTAAAGATCTCAAGTGATGTGAAGACTCATTTATCAAAAATCAATATGAAGGATCGAGACACACGACGAAAAGCAAATACTCCCAAAAAGTCATGGAGAAGTCTATCCAAAAAGACCAAAATAAGGTATGAGGATAAATGAAGCCAAGTCCAAAAAGGAGGCGAATCGTTGTAAATCAAAATCCCAAGTAAAGATTGGAGAAAAATGAAGAAGTCGTGGTCCAAGTATGAATCTCTCAAAACTTCAAGTGAATAAATATTATGAAGAGAAGACCATTATTTCGTGAGCGTCTCTCAAGGTTGGAAGTATAAAGTCACTGCCAAATATCGATCCGAGAAAGGTCTCAAATCGCGAAACAAGTTATGCCAAGATATGAACTTTATGAGAGCCCGAGAAGCAGTTTTAAAAGATTTTTTCCTTTAGCTAACTATTGATTAAATCGTTCACTTTATTTTCGGCTTAATAAATTATCGAAATAAATCAATAATGCATCTTCGTGATCATTCAAGACAACAATAAAATATAAGAGAAACAATTAGGAATAAGGGAGTCTAAGGGATTAATTGGCCCACATGAGTTTGTGTTAGTCTACCAACTTATAATAACAATGATCTTGTTTTTGCACTTGGCATGGAAAAGTGAAAAGTCGGGGACGATGAATCTATTTGAGCTTTTATGTTCCTTAAAGTTATTTTATGTCTTTGCAAAATAAAAAGTAAAAAGTTGAATAATGGTGTAGTCATAGTTTTATTTTCTCATTGTGTGAGGACACGGCAATTGCTTAGCATGGGGGAATTTGATATGAGCTTAATTACTCATATCATTTATATCTTATAACAATGAAATATTGCATGATTTATATCAAATATGCCTTGGATTTGCTTGTTTCTTGTTTTCATGTGTGTAGGTACTAAGTTCGCGAAAACCGACAAAAATCGACACGAGATTGATGAAAAAGATCGAGGAAGCCAAAATCGAGTTTGATTTAGAGGATTTAATATTTAAATAAGAGATTTGAGCCAAGTGGGACCCACATTTGGGAAATGGGCTTAAAAGCCCATTAATAAATCAAGTTACCCATTTATTTCAACAAAGGCCCATAAAAGTTTAAGTTATAAACTTTGAGACGGTTTTAAGATGATTGGGCCATGCCTTTTATTGAAGTGTCTTGAAAATGTATCTTGGGCCCAAGCCCAATTCAGAAAATAAAGAAATTAAATGGAACGGAATGTTAATGGGCCTAGGGTTCACATTTTTACAAAACGTATAAACACGTTTTTCCATATTCAGTCAAAAGAATAAAAAAAACTCACCCACCCACTCTTTTACTCTCACACGTTTTTCACTCACACACACATTAATTTCCTTTCGATATTACCTATGTGCACCATCACCATCTTCCCCATTCCACTTTTTAACCCTAAAACCAGTCAACTTACTCACTGTTAAAAAAACCCTAGCTTAATAAAAAGTCATTTTTACAAAGGGCTTTTTATTTATTCCGTTAATTCACTCGAAAAGAAAATAAAACCCCCCATTTTAAGGAAGAGAGTAGATGGTGCAAGGGAGGCTACGTGGCTGTTTCTTATTGGATGCTACACCTCACACCACCAATCCAACCAATCAAAACGCTCAAAAGAAACACAGCTAGCACACGGATGCCACGTTGGCGATCCGTGTGCTATTTGGAATCATCTCAGCCCTCAGATTGAAGAAAGAGAAAAGAATTGAAGATCAAAGGCTCAAAATCAAAAGGGATATTCCGTGAAGATGCGCATATTCTTCTTCATCAACAGCCTTGGGGGGGGGCTATAAATACCCCCAATTAATCTGTAATTACCATTCCATTTTTTACTTATTGTTATAATGCTAAATTAGATTTAGAATAATTGTATTTCTCTTTTATAGTATTGTAATAACTTTTCAATGATTTAATAAAAGTTTCCTCGATTTAAAATTATTATTGTTATTTTACTGTTAAGTTGTTATTACCTTTATTCTTGCAATCTAATCTGGAAATTATAATAAAAAAATATCGTTTAATTAAGCTAAAAAATAGCTTAAATTAGATGGTAAAAGTGGAAATTAGAATTAGTCATTTATCCCTACTGGATAAGTGAGAATAAATTAGTTTGAGATGCGGTCATTATTCGAGTAATGGTGTTGTTTGATGGCGAATGGTGATGATGGTTTCGGGTATTAGTGGTGGTCGATTTGGTTAAGTTGGCTCAGCGCCACACTTCTTCTCAACGGATCCATCAAAAGGTACTAGCTCTTTTTATTTTAAGTTTTATTATAAAAGTTTAATTTTAACTGCTTTGTTGAGTATAACTGTGATGTTGAATTGAATGTTGTGAATCTGTTTTAATAATTTCAAGAATGAGCTTGATTCTACTTAAGTTTATCGTGTGCATTGTGATTAACTGCTATTACTGAATGGTTGCTTGAATATGCGAGTTTAAATAGGATATACATCTGTTTTTATTGATATAATATTTGAATGGGATCTGTATCTGCTGTCATTTAGATAACTGATTTTGTTTGCTGAATTTTTGAGATTTAAGAAGCTGATTAATTGTCTGAGCTATTCCAATGGAATTCATGTTGAAAAGATGAGTATTTAGGAATTGAAGAATGAGCTGAGCTGTGATATGATGAGTATGTTGAAGTGATTAGCATGATTTTGGTTTCTAGCTGATAAGATTCTGGTTACTTGGTCTAGATTACATTTGATTCGTGATTGATGTTGCTTTGGGCTTAGTTTGATTTTATTGTATTGGTTGTATGCTGTATTTGGAATTTTAATGTACTGCAAGTTCATTGAATGGTCTTTAGTCTCATAATTCTGCTAAGATCATTAGCTGTGAATGTTTGTTTTAGTCTGCGTTTGAATTTTGTTGCTGAATGATTTAGAGTTAACTGTTCGACGTTCTGAAATTGTAGTCTGTTATTTGTCTTGAGATTTTCTATGCTGAGTGTTATTGTTTGATTTGTTTTGGTACTATCAGCTTATCAGATCCAACTGATCTGATAAGTCCAATAAGCTGCTTCCTTTTCAGCTTATAGCAAATAAGCTTCACTGTCACTCCTGTGACTGGATTTAGATTTTAATTGAAAAAGAAAATAATTAATTCCAAAAAATTATCTCCCTCACGGGACTTGAACCCGTGACCTCCTGGTCACTCACCCAACGTGTTAACCAACTGGGCTGCAAGCCCTTTTGAGTTTAATTCTCATTAGTTGATTAATATAGGGAGGGTATTAGATTCCTAACAGTTTTATATTTTGTTATGTTTTGTCACGTCTCATTTTTTTTATATAACTTTTAATTAAAATTTTAATTATAGTATATTTTTAATAAAAAAAGTAGTTAAAAAAATAAATAATAAAAAAATAAAATAAAAAATGTTTTTATTTAAATAGTTTAATTGGTTTAAATCTTTATTAGATAGATTTTTTTTATAACTTTAGATTTTAATAAATTTAGTTTTTAAATAGATTAGTTTTAAAGTAAATTTTAATAAATAAAGTAAATTAGTTTAAAAGTTGATTTTATTAAATAGATTAAATTTTAAATAGACTTTTAAATAGATTAAATTCTTAAATAGATTTTATTTTTAAGTAATTAATTGTTTGTAGAATTTTAATAGGCGGGGTTTAACGATTCATGCACTTTAGGTTAACTTTTAATAGCTTAAAGTTCGTAGATTTTTATTGTAGTTTAAAAACCACAAACCAATTCAAATCAATTGTCCAAATCGAAACAAAACGTCTCAAATTCACTCGATCTTCGTGTACAACGAACTTGGTTCATCCACGTGTTTAATTGAATTCGTCATTGGTATTATTAGACTATTACTTTTTCCTAAAGGTAATTTTCTAATTTACCCTATAACGTATCTAATTATCACATATACTATCCACGATACATCACATCCATTTAAGGTTGTTCCTAATAGCATACATTTCATTCACGTGATCAACAAGGCATAAATCATGACGCTAAGAAAACATGCATTCTTTACAATTCCAACATCGCAAATTTGAATTCACATTTTTCTTAGGCTTCTACACAGAAGCTGATCCTTTTGTCTTAGATACATGATTCTTTTTATTTGAAACTGAAATAAGATTCCTAGGGTGAACTTCTACTTTCTTCTTGGCAGTCCTACTAGTGGAAGGCTTGATCCTATCTTTCTTGTCTTGAGATCCTTTAGCCTTAGTAGACATAATTACTCCTGTAGAAGCCATGGGAACATTAGTGACAGATTTTGATGTAGCCTTGATGGGTGTATTTAAAATAGGCTTAGATCTTGGATTCTTATTGAATGGAGTAATGGCAATGATGGGGGTTTGCTGTTTCGGGGGTACAGATATCGGTTGCCCAATGTACTCTAAGTTTGCTAAACAATCCTGAACGCGATCCACATATAAGAAAAGCTCATATAGAAGATGACTTGTGGGATCTAATTCACGCATTTCATCAACTATCTTTCTAGCAAGATCAACATGTTCTAAGGCATTTTTCATGTATGTGGCAAACTTAGTTGGACTATTCTTAAATTTTGGATCCCGATATAGCACACGTGGGTTGGGTTTGGGAGCACTAGAGGTCGAGGCAGAGATGGTGGCTGGATTATCAACAACTTCTTGTCCTTTGAGTTGAAGTGTCTCCTTTAATTTAGCCAAAACCATGTTTTTGTCTATGAGTTGAATATTTAAGTCAGAGACCTCCTCGCACTTACGGTTCAATTGGTCAACGAGTGACTTTTGCTCTGCCGCGTTAAAAGCGAAGCGTTCTTCTAATGAACCATAAATATCTGAGAAACCCTGCTTTACTTTATCAAGATCTCCTATCATAGAATTAATTCTATCTTCTAGGGCATGATTCTTAATCTCTACAGCCTCTAGTTCCAATTTCTTGCTACTGATTCTCTCTTAAGTCTCATAATTTCTTCCTCTAGAGCCTGAACAACCTGAATCATCTTGTCAATTGTCTCAACAGAGTTTTCACAATCAATTGTTTTTGAAAGAGTTTCATTTTTACATTGATTCTCAATTTCAAGAGATATACAATGTTGTTGAAGCTCATTAAAACGTTTTGAAAGTGTGTCATAAGAATCTTGAAGCATTAAAAAAACAGCGTTGGATTCATGACAAGAATGATTATCTACATTAATCACAGGCTCAACAATATTCACAGACATATCATGCACATCATCATATATATTCACAGGAGTAGATGAAATCTCATGAGCGTATTTAAGAGTAACAACTTGCATCACTTCGATAGACACTATATGTTCTAAGAAACGGTGATATTCGGATAAAATATTTTCTTTTTCAATTAAATGTTGTTCATAAGCATCATCCATTTCATAGAAAACTTTTTAAACTTCACCAATTTCAAAACTTAGATTACCCGCTAGATCAGATACTCCATTTTTAATATGGTTCACAAACGGAACGATCTCTTTCTCAAACACCGTTTTCATGTGTTCGAAAGCCCATTCTCCAGCGGTTAGAGCCGTTGAAGTCGTACATTCCAGGATGACCTTGTCAAACTCGGTAAGGTGTCGCTCAATATCTTCCAAGCTGAGCTTTACCGTACTTAACGGTAAAAGATTCTTAGGAATTTCATTCGGTTCGTCCGAGTTAAAGAGTGTAGGAATTATACTAAGGCATTCTCTAGTAGGCATGAAAGTGGATGTTTGGATAGTTCTCTTTTTCATATTAAATCGAGTTCTAAGATTTATTGTAGCATTTGTTGCATTCATTTGAGCATAGTCATATTCAGGATATGTAGGGAGTAATTTTAACCGCTTCTCGTCATATGGTGTCATGCTCTCAGATTCATTCAAGAACACAATCGGATCTAATACCAATCCTAACTTGGTTGCATCATAAAGTCGTGGTTTGTGGTGAAATGCTTGCTTTGCATACCCCGGGTTAGGTGGTAGGTCTATTAGACGCGATAGATTGAACTCTTGAAAAGAAGAATGAAACAAGTGTACTAAATGTGAAGCAACATATTGTTTTAAGAGCAAAATTTCAGTCTTTTTAACTCTCTCTGACGCCTTAATTTCCGTTTCAACTCTTTTAGACTCGAGAATTTCGAAATCCGTTTGAAGTTTTTGAAAATTATTAACGACTGACTCTTTTTCTTTGAGTTCTTTCGAAAGATTTGCTCTTAAACTCTCAATTTCTAGCAGATTATCCATTTCAACTTGCCTAAACCTATCAAATTCAGGATTGGTTAAGGTAGTTGACACAGGAGTCAATTCTAAGGTTTTAACCTTTTCCTAATGCAAAGCAAGCTCGACAGATAAAGTCTGATTAACACTGAGGGTTTCAAGGACCGCATTATTCATTTGGCTAAGCAAAGATGCTGAGACCATAACCAAATCAGGTCCCGGTTGTGGTTCACTCAAAGTCTGGGGACTTTCATTGATATTGCTATCATTGTTTGTCTCCTCGATTGAGTTACTAACCACCGGAGGCGGTTCCGAATACTCAGACATTTGCTCAACTTGATAAGGTACAATACTAGTATCTGTAACAATATGTGGTACCTCAAAAATTGTATCAGATACATAAAGTGAAAGATTTGCCATGAGAGCTGCTTTGGTGGTATTGAGATCATCACAGTCAGAGTCGTATGCATCCAAATCATCACATTGATATGCAGCATTGTTTGTGATGGCTGCTGTGAGACCGTCAGTTTCCGCGACTCCCAGATCTGCGAGAAATGCCAACTCTTCTTCATCGAGCTCACGTCCTTGGGCTTGAGCATTCACCAAGTAGATCTTCTCCTGAAACCATGTGCCATCCCTTTTCCTCTTGGGCTGCTTACACTCTCGGGCCATGTGCCCTTCCCCTTTGCAATTGTAGCATATAATCACCTTTGTTTTACCAGTGCTATTTCCTCGTGTAGCAGTAGTGTTAGATGAACGTGCACTAGCAGTAGATGAATTGGGTCTCCCCTGAAGTGGTTGCACCATGACTCTACCATCCTGAATTGTAACCTGTTGTCGAGAGTTAGAAGAGTTCCTTAACTGATTGTTAGTTGTTGCTGAACCTCTGTAACCTCGTTTGTTCAATGTTTGAGTGAGATAAGCAGACATTTGAGCAAGTATATCAGTAGGACTATCCCCTTGTCTAAACTCAGGGACAGGGATCTCATCATCACAGTAGAATGCTAGTGCTGATTGAGCTACAATCTGATTTGATAGAGCACTGACTTGTTGTGAGTAATGGGGTTGAGGAGCCTCAAGTTGTGGATAGGTAAAAGCAGGATTTGTTGGAGGTTGATAAGGTGAATACTGGTGTGAAGCATAAGGTAACGGATGTGAATCTCCTTGTGATGATGTTGCTGGTTGCTTGAATTGTTGGTGATAAGATGTAGGCGGTTGTGGCAAGATCGAGTACTGTGGGAAGCTTGGTGTTTGATACACTGGTTGATAGGAAGATTGATGTCCCAAAGCAAACGGAGAGTTGTGATATGACAATGTAGGATTGTTTGCCATTAATGCCAATGGATCTTGATAAGATCCCTGAGAGATGTGTTTTTGGATCACGTGCTTCTCGTGTTGTTGCAAGAAGGCGTAGAGTTGTTCTAAATTTGACTTGTGCAAATCTCGAATCATCTTAACATCGGTGACATACTGACTCCATTCTTGGGGTAACGTGTTCAAGAACTTTGTATTTAATTGAAAATGTTCAATCCTTAGATTATACACGTTCATGTCATTCATTAAAGTAGTGAAACGCCAGTAGTAATCATGAAGAGTCTCCCCTGGAATGTATGTAAACCTATAAAACAAATCATACAATTGACACTCTCGTTCTTACTTAGTTAGAGATGTCCCTTGTAACAAAACAGCTAATCAATCCCAAAGATTCTTTGCCACTGTATGTTCACTTACCATTCTAAAGATATCGGGTGGAAGGGCTTGAAGAATTATTTGAACGACCCTTTCATCTGCATCGGCAATGATTTTGTTAGCATCGGTTAACTCATGATACTCCCTTGCCCTTGTCACATTGTTGACTGTAACCTCTCCCCAATCTAATGGACCTTTTTCAACTGATTGAAGCATAAGTCGACCACTGGGTTTGCCCATGATGTACGTTCTCATGCGACCTTGCCATGCTCAAAAAAATCTTTGATGAGCAAAGGTGGGCGAGTATCGATACCCGAAATGATTGAGATATCGGTAAGCGAAGTCATTGTTGGCATATATGAATGTGAATTCATTTTATGATCCCTTGAAAAAAGATTATCAAAAATGATCGAACAATGAAATAAGGTTATGTGTTTTTGTGTTGTTAAATGAAAGATGTTTTTATCTTTTTGTTGTGTTTGCTTTTGAAATTTACCAAATTACCAAATTTAATGCAAGATAGAAAAAATCCGCTAAGTATCCAAAAACAAGTTCTATCGGAATGTGCAATTTTTGGAATGTTGCTTGTATCGGAATGTCTAGATCGAAATGTCACACTATCTGAATGCTTAGATCGCAATGTAAACCTGTCGGAATGTTGCTGGTATCGGAATGTCTAGATCGGAATGTCACACTATCTGAATGCTTAGATCGTAATGTAAACCTGTCGGAATGCTTAGATCGCAATTTACCGTCGGAATGTTCAGATCGGAATATGGCTGAAACAAATTTGGCAGAGTAACGACTCAAAATTCCTTAAAAACCGTCGGAATCCCAGATCGCAATGCACGATCGGAATGTCGCGTCGGAATAAGGTATTGTAATCCAGTGATCGCAAAGTAGAACCAAAAGGTTATTGCGATCAAACCTCACACACTTGTACTTTCCGATGGAGACCTTTGCTAGAATTTCGGAATGATGAAAAACCAAGAAGTTTTGAATGTTTGATCCAAGAAAGTTTGTGTTTTTAACCAAAACCAAGATACCAAAATCACTACAACACTATTGAAGAAGGTATATGATAGGTGTGTAAACACCCATCTTTTCTACCACTTAATTACAATAATAACCGGACCAAAACGTATATTTTACGTCTTTTATGTCGGAATTATGCGTGGTTTGTGTTTTTGTTGTGATTTAGGATGAAAAGGTTAAAAATGGAGAAAACACGGACATTCACGGGCATTTATGGACTTTCATTGAAGAAAAGGATAAAAGACGAAGTCGAGAAGTCAAGAGTGCAAAAAGAACGGAAGTCCACGACCAATTCTGAAGATTTATCGAAGAAAAAGTCAAAAGACGGAAGTTCATCAAAAGCCGAAGAATTCAAGTCTATTTTATTGAAGAATTTAAAGACGAGTTCAAAAGAAATCCCGAAGTCAAAAGTCCCTTAAGTCCAAGTTTAAAGAAGATTAGAAGAAAAGGACTAAGTACGCAATTAATGAAGATTAAAAGAAGGAGGGACTTAATTATGCAATTAAGAGAAAAGGAAAGAGGGGAGGAAGCTTCCTTAATCCTCCCCTATAAATAGATTAGGATGTTTATTTTTCACTCTTGTTGGCTAAGGTGACAATTAGTCTTCCACCATTTAAATACTTGTTCATTTACTTTTCATGTCATTTAAATTCATGTTATGCACCTTAATTACCATTTAATTCCAAGTAAGTTTTCATTTTAATTCTTGTCAAATCTTTATTTTATCTTGTCAATCTCTTATCTACCTTTCTTCTTCTTTGATTCATGTGTTTATGTTATGTTCATGTTTATGCTTTTTGTTTGATCTTAATGGTTTTTGATTATTGTGGTTAAAGTTGTTTGATTTCATGTTTTTGATTGTGTGTTGATGCTTATTCATTGATTCGTTACTGTTTTAATCTATCCGTGTGTTTGATTTTGGTTAATTTATGTTTATATCTGCTACTGTTACTATCTTCCTTGTTCTTCGGAAGTTTTTGCCTTGTTTCCGATCTTTCCAGAAAAAGTTCCGAACCAAAGAAAGGATAGAAAGCTTCATTCGGAAGTCCAAAGTTCCGAACCAAGGTGTTTCATTCGGAAGTCAAAACTTCTGAACCAAGTCTGTTCATTCGGAACTCAAAAAGTTCCGAATCAAGGAAACTCATTCGGAACTTCAAAAGTTCCGAATAAAGGAGCTTCATTCGGAAGTCAAAACTTCCGAACCAAAGAGCTTCATTCGGAACCTTCCGAACCAACTCCAAAAGTTCCGAACCAAGGGCCTTCATTCGGAAGTTCTAAACTTCCGAATCAAGGAGCTTCATTCGGAAACTTCCGAATCAAGGGGTGACCAGAAACTTCCGAATCAAGGAAGAATTTACAAGTTCCGAATCAGCAAGTTCCGAACGAAGCATTGTTTTGGATAAGTGACATATTCAGACCAATTTGTTCCGGATCAAGGATTTTGGTAATATCCCAAGTGAAGAAGAATCATTTCAACTAAAGGTGACATTTAGGACGAGTGATTATTCCAAACGAAGGTTTATTCCGAATGAGCTGTATTCAGGTTCTTATTAGCTTTTATCTTTGATTTTTATTTTCAAGCTTTATTTTTCTTGTCTTTTATTCAATTGCATTTTTAGATTATTTGCCTTAGTTTTAGTTGCACTTTAAGTTTGCCTTAGATAGATTTAAGTTTACGTCATTTTACTTTAGTGCCCTTTAATTTTAGTCACGTTTTTAAATACTTGCACTTTACTTTAATTAGACTTAGATTTACTTAAAGAGCACTTTTACTTTTAAGTCTTTGCATTTAAATTTAAAATCACCCAAAAATATTCTTTTTCACCAAAGATCAACTAAGTCACACATAGGAGCCTAGATCAATTCGTTAAGATTCCAAGAACACGAACTTAATCTTTAATTTTTATACGGGCAAAAAAACTAGTTATCAAATGGCGCCGCTGCCGGCTCTTTTCGTTAAGATCAACAGTTTTCTGTGCTAGACACGTTGCTTTTTGGGATCCGTTCACTTGTGAACGTTATTTTTCTTGCATAAAAAATTCAAAAATCATAAAAATTAAAAATTGATAAAAAACCATAAAAATTAAAAAATTTTAAAAATCCAAAAATATTTTATCTTTATTGTGTATATATATTGTCTTTGCGTTTGGTTTCTTTTTCTTTTGCATTTTCAGGTGTATGCGTACTAGATCTTCTAATTATCAAGAGCCCGAGCCTCAAGAAGATTTAGATATGGCAGGTGTTAACAACAACATTCCACCGAACCTGAATAATAATAATAACAACAATGCTCTTCCACAGCCCGATCTTCGGACCATGGAGGAACTTTGTCAACCAACAATGTTTGGACGAGGAGGACCGATTGCGCCGATGCAAATCAACGCTCCTGAGTTTTCGTTGAAGCATCACATGATTCAGCAAGTGCAAACAAACCCATTTAGAGGATTGCCTGATGATGATGCCAACAAACACCTCGACAAATTTATTACAATCACCTAAAGCATGAAGTTGCCTGGGGCCACAATGGATGTTCTCCGCCTACAACTCTTCCCACATACTTTATCGCATCATGCCGAGAAATGGTTTGATCGTCTCCCGAAGAATTCTATTCACACTTGGGATGACATGACTCAACGCTTTCTATCGCGCTACTTTCCACCATCCATGGTCACAAGCCTTCGCAATCAGATCAGCGGTTTCATGCAAGACCCTGATGAATCTCTTTCTGATGCATGGGAGAGATATAATGTCTTGATCGACCGTTGTCCAAACCACAACATGCTTCCGGTCACCTTGATCGATACTTTCTACAACGGTTTGACTTTTCGAGATCGTGATACGATTAATGCAGCCGCCGGTGGCACATTCATGAAAAGGAGACCCGAGGAGTGTAGAGAGTTAATTGAGAACATGACTACTCACCACAAGAACTGGGATTCTTCTGCTTCTTCTAGAAACAACACGAGAGTCAATGTTTTTTCTACCTCAGCAAATCCTGAGATGACCGAACTCACCCGCATGATGGCTGAAATGAGTAAGAGTATTACGCTTCTCGCTTCAAACCAACAACAACAAGTTAAAGCGGTCGCTAATCCTTGTGAAACATGTGGCGGTCCTCACTCATACACCGATTGTCCTTCGACACAAGGAAATCCGGAAAATGTGTATGCAGCTTACGGTAATTATTCACCGGAAAATTACCAAGCTAGACAACAAGGGGATAGAAATCTGCTGAGCTACCGTTCAAACAATTACCTTTCACCCGGTTTTTCTCCTCAAAACCAAAACCCCGCCAACAACTACAATAGAAGCAACCAAATCCCACCTCGTGCTTCTAACCCTTATCAACCACCCACCCAACAACACCCACCCATTAATCCCGATGTTGACACCATCATGAGAACTCAAGGTGAGCAAATCAAGAATCTACAGAGCCAAATAATCAATTTGAAAGGAGATATCTTGAAGCAAGGTAATGACATCAGAACCGAGGTTCGTGAAAACCTTCACTCCTCCTTCATCACTCAAACAACTGAATTAAAGAATCTATTGGCTAGTTTCTTGCCCGAAGCTCAACCTTCTTCTTCCTCGGGTTCTCTACCTTCAAACACCGTCACTAATCCGCGAGCTAATGTGAGTGCTATAACTACGCGTAGTGGAATTACCATTGTCAATCCACCTGACTCACCACCATCATCTACAACTCCTCCACCACCATGTATCCCTATTACTCTTCCACCTAGTAGTAGTACACCATTACCGTCTCCGCCTCGTCATGACGATGTATCTCGGAAGGACCCTTCAACATCACAACCTTCACCAACTACACCTCCACCTAACCCTTATCAACCCAGAATCCCATACCCTTCTCGCATAGGCAAGACCAACGAGCTAACCAAGAATGAATGTAATGTATTGAAATATGTGGATATGCTATCTAAAATGACCATCAACATTAGCCTTGTTGAAGCACTTTGCCACATGCCGAAATTTGTCAAAGCATTCAAGGAATTGCTTAGCAAGAAGGAGAAGCTGATTGAACTCGCCAACACACGATTAAATGAAAACTGCTCTGCAGTCCTTCTTAGAGAACTTCCGGAAAAACTTGGAGATCCCGGTCGTTTTGTGTTGCCTTGCGTGTTCAACAAAACTGAAGAATTTACTGCCCTTTCTGATCTCGGGGCTAGTATTAATTTGATGCCACTGAGTGTTTGGAAAACACTATCATTGCCCGATCTCATTCCAACAAACATGACTCTTGAACTTGCAAACCGCACTCTCGCTTACCCCGTTGGTATAGCCGAAGATGTGTTTCTTAAAGTTGGCACATTTACTTTCCCGGTCGATTTTGTCGTAGTTGATTATGAAATGGACCCTCGTATTCCTTTAATACTTGGTCGGACATTTTTGAGAACCGGACGTGCTTTAGTAGATGTGGCCGAAGGTGAGTTAATCTTAAGAGTCGGGGATGATTCTAAAGTTTTTAAAATGGGGAAGCTTACAGGCAAATCCTTTGGAGGACGAGAATCAGTGAATATGATAAATGTGCTCGATAACTTTACCGTCTATGACAATCCTCTATTCGAGTCTTCCACTGACAATCCACTCTTTGAAGATAATGTGGATGATTCTCTCCCTACTTTGGACGCTTCTCCCATTTTTGATTCTCCACCGGTCTTCGATGCTTATGATGATGATGATTCTAGCTCAGACTCGGATGATTTTGATTGTACTTCTGAGTATCCCAAGCTGCCCACTTTCGATGATTTTGATGAGGCTGATACTCTATCGAGCGATTCTTCACATGATGAAGATCCTCCACCATCACTCGATCCTACTTTGGACGATTATTCATTTGAGGAAGATTTCTTTGAATTTCTTAACACATACTTCCCTCATGATAGTGATGCTCCTCCTTATGACTTTGAAGATTATCGCCTTGATCCTACTTTGGATTTGAAGAGCATTTTGTCAAAGGAGAAGAAACCGGTCGACACCGAAATCCGTTGCACGTATGATTTGACACCTCTTTGTCCCCCTTCTGAGGACGAGGTTGTGCTTCTTTGCGGATCTTCTTCACACTCGGCTGAGCCTGAATGCTATTTTCCCTTGAAGGAAAAGGTGTTCGACCCCGGTATTGAAGTCTTTAAGCCATCTCAGAATCCACCTGATGAAATAAAAGGAAAAATCTTTGGACCCATTGAAGACATGCTTGCACCGCACCATACTTGCTTCTACTGTGCTCCATCACTGCTTAAGGGAACCTTGCCACTTCTCTTTTGGCTTGCCTTGTTCGCCTTAAGCTCTTGCTTATTGATGGATGAAAACTATGTCTTTGATCCTGGTGGATATTTTTCATGCTATTTCCGTTGATGATCAAGGTCGAGTCAGGCTCACGACTCGGTTAACAAAAATCAAGCGCTTCTTGGGAGGCAACCCATGCATCTATCCTTTCGCTTTCTTTATCATAAGTGTAGGGGGGACCCTTTGGATTGCTATTTCCTCTCCTCACTTCTTAATCAGGGATTCAAGCTTCAATGATCCACTCTTGATGATTCTTGACGACCCGGGATTCCGTGTTCCATTATCCCGGTTCTATCCTAAACTCTTTTGGATTCACTATTTTATATTTTCTCAATATTAAAATAGGAATTTTTTTTTAGTTGTCTTTTCCTTAGCGAGATTTAAACAACGTGCACAATGTCCTAAGTGTAGGGGAGCTTACTCTCACATGCTTAAACATTGAGGACAATGTTTATCTTAAGTGTAGGGGGGACTTCTATCGAAGTTAAGTGGTCTTTTCCTTGTTTTTGTCCTCATTTTAACCGGAAAATCAATTTTTCGACATTTTTCAAAATTTTTGATCTATTTTGGCCTATTAGTTGTTATCTTTGTATAGTTATTTTCTTTCTCTGCTAGAATAAATGTTTAATAAGTGGTTTTAATTTTCAAACGTTGTGAATCTTTTGACTCAATCCGAGTTTACTCTAGCTAATATCCTTAACGTGTTTAAGTCAAGTTTTGCTAGGCTTTTATATAGGGAACTATAAAACGCGAAAGTCTTAACTCTTACGGGTTAAGAACAAGAACTTTTCGCAAGTTCCTATAATTGATCCTAGAGAGTCGTTTATCAAGGGAACTTTAAGATGCGATTTCTAAACTTGAAAAAGTCTAAGAATTTGCAAGATCCTATAGGCGACTCGAAAACCCAAAACTTTGATTTAATAGGCTAAGTATCCACGAGTCTCATTACTTGAGATTTTACTGTGGAGAACGAGAGATGATAGAGCCAATTATAAGTTCGGTATTCTTTCGTGAATTTATGTAAGTTGATTATAAGCCTATTCTCCCATCGCTTGCTAATAAATTTATCTGCTAATAAATAAGGTTGTACGATTTGAAAAGTTACTTAGCTTCTAGCCCCAGATCGTTTAAAAGTTGCTCGGTAATGACGAGAGTTCATAGCCAAGGCATAACTTATGAAGCGGGGCGCGAAGATTGGCGAGTCCGAAAAGGCCCTAACAAGGCATGAGGGCTATGTTTTGTTGCTAAAGATCCAAAGTGATGTGAAGAATCATTTATCAAAAATCAATATGAAGGATCGAGACACACGACGTAAAACTCCCCAAAAGTCATGGAGAAGTGTATCCGAAAAGACCCTAGCAAGGTATGAGGATAAATAGATCCAAGTCAATAAAGGAGGCGGATCGTTGTATATCAAAGTCCAAAATAATGATTGGAGAAAAATGAAGAAGTCGTGGTCCAAGTATGAATCTCTCAAAACTTCAAGTGAAGAAATTTCAATTATGAAGAGAAGACCATTATTTCATGAACGTCTCTCAAGATTTGAAGTATGAAGTCGCTGCCAAATATCGGCCCGAGAAAGGTCTCAAATCGCGAACCAAGTTATGCCAAGATATGAACTTTGTGATATCCCGAGAAGCAATTTTAAAAGATTTGGTCCTTTAGCTAACTATTGATTAAATCGTGCACTTTATTTTCAGACTAAATAACTATCGAAATAAGTCAAACAATGCATCTTCGTGATCATTCAAGACAAATAATAAAATATAAGAGATACACCTAGGAATAAGGGAGTCTAAGTGAATAATTGGCCCACATGAGTTCGTGTTAGTTTACTAACTTATAATAACAATGATCTCGTTTTTAAGCTTGGTTTGGAGAAAGTGAAAACTTGAGGATGATGACTATTCATAACATTTCTAAAACCCAAGGTATGCTTTTGATTTCTTTATTTTGAATGTCTTTGATTTTCTATCTCTTTAATAAAGGCCAACGTGGATCGATTATGATGAAAAGTGTAATCTTGCTTTGTAACTAATGCATTGCATGAGGACATTGCAATGGTCAAGTGTAGGGGATTTGATAGGTGTGTAAACACCCATCTTTTCTACCACTTAATTACAATAATAACCGGACCAAAACGTGTATTTTATGTCTTTTATGTCGGAATTATGCGTGGTTTGTGTTTTTGTTGTGATTTAGGATGAAAAGGTTAAAAATGGAGAAAACACGGACATTCACGGGCATTTATGGACTTTCATTGAAGAAAAGGATAAAAGACGAAGTCGAGAAGTCAAGAGTGCAAAAAGAATGGAAGTCCACGACCAATTCTGAAGATTTATCGAAGAAAAAGTCAAAAGACGGAAGTTCATCAAAAGCCGAAGAATTCAAGTCTATTTTATTGAAGAATTTAAAGACGAGTTCAAAAGAAATCCCGAAGTCAAAAGTCCCTTAAGTCCAAGTTTAAAGAAGATTAGAAGAAAAGGACTAAGTACGCAATTAATGAAGATTAAAAGAAGGAGGGACTTAATTATGCAATTAAGAGAAAAGGAAAGAGGGGAGGAAGCTTCCTTAATCCTCCCCTATAAATAGATTAGGATGTTTATTTTTCACTCTTGTTGGCTAAGGTGACAATTAGTCTTCCACCATTTAAATACTTGTTCATTTACTTTTCATGTCATTTAAATTCATGTTATGCACCTTAATTACCATTTAATTCCAAGTAAGTTTTCATTTTAATTCTTGTCAAATCTTTATTTTATCTTGTCAATCTCTTATCTACCTTTCTTCTTCTTTGATTCATGTGTTTATGTTATGTTCATGTTTATGCTTTTTGTTTGATCTTAATGGGTTTTGATTATTGTGGTTAAAGTTGTTTGATTTCATGTTTTTGATTGTGTGTTGATGCTTATTCATTGATTCGTTACTGTTTTAATCTATCCGTGTGTTTGATTTTGGTTAATTTATGTTTATATCTGCTACTGTTACTATCTTCCTTGTTCTTCGGAAGTTTTTGCCTTGTTTCTGATCTTTCCAGAAAAAGTTCCGAACCAAAGAAAGGATAGAAAGCTTCATTCGGAAGTCCAAAGTTCCGAACCAAGGTGTTTCATTCGGAAGTCAAAACTTCCGAACCAAGTCTGTTCATTCGGAACTCAAAAAGTTCCGAATCAAGGAAACTCATTCGGAACTTCAAAAGTTCCGAATAAAGGAGCTTCATTCGGAAGTCAAAACTTCCGAACCAAAGAGCTTCATTCGGAACCTTCCGAACCAACTCCAAAAGTTCCGAACCAAGGGCCTTCATTCGGAAGTTCTAAACTTCCGAATCAAGGAGCTTCATTCGGAAACTTCCGAATCAAGGGGTGACCAGAAACTTCCGAATCAAGGAAGAATTTACAAGTTCCGAATCAGCAAGTTCCGAACGAAGCATTGTTTTGGATAAGTGACATATTCAGACCAATTTGTTCCGGATCAAGGATTTTGGTAATATCCCAAGTGAAGAAGAATCATTTCAACTAAAGGTGACATTTAGGACGAGTGATTATTCCAAACGAAGGTTTATTCCGAATGAGCTGTATTCAGGTTCTTATTAGCTTTTATCTTTGATTTTTATTTTCAAGCTTTATTTTTCTTGTCTTTTATTCAATTGCATTTTTAGATTATTTGCCTTAGTTTTAGTTGCACTTTAAGTTTGCCTTAGATAGATTTAAGTTTACGTCATTTTACTTTAGTGCCCTTTAATTTTAGTCACGTTTTTAAATACTTGCACTTTACTTTAATTAGACTTAGATTTACTTAAAGAGCACTTTTACTTTTAAGTCTTTGCATTTAAATTTAAAATCACCCAAAAATATTCTTTTTCACCAAAGATCAACTAAGTCACACATAGGAGCCTAGATCAATTCGTTAAGATTCCGAGAACACGAACTTAATCTTTAATTTTTATACGGGCAAAAAAACTAGTTATCAGTATACGACTTGAAATCACAATTAAAAACAAAAAAAATTGATGTTTCAGCAAAAAAACACTCAAAAACTACGAAATGCTTAAGAAAGCATACACAACACGAAAACCAACCTATATTTCATCCCATGCTCTTGATACCAATTGTAGAACAATGATAATCTTTATGAATCAAGAGGGTTGATGTTTTCTAGAGAGAGAAACTTAGAGAGAGAAATGAAAGAAACTATTTGTTATCACTTTGAGAAGTGAAACAACCAACACCTCTTTCCATGGTGGAAAGAGGCTTATATACCCAAGTCCTTAATGGACTTGGGCCTCCGACCCATGAACAGGCTCATGGGTCGGGCTATTTAATAAATGTAACTTAAACACTACTACGAGCCTATAACTATATTGTTGGAGTGACCGGGACTTTCTTTATACGTAAAACGTATTTCCAACAAGGGGTTATTAATTTGATGATCTTGGTTACACCGTTAGGACTCTATTTTAGACCTAAATCTCTATCATCGCATAAGTCAAACAATGTATCCTCCTGAAACATTCAAGACAAAATAAAATATAAGAGATACAACTTAGGAAATTGGGAGGATAAGTACGTGATTAGGGCATATGAGTAGTGTTAGCATTACTAGCTTATAATGACAATGATCTTGTTGCGCGCTTAGCATGGAATTGGGGTGAAAATCAAGGACGATGAAATTATTTCTAACGAAGCATTCACGTGTTCTTATTCTATGAACCTAAACATCCCATTTTGCGATGAAAATCATAAATTATGTCTAAAACGCAAGTAGTAGTAATAGTAGTAGTGTAGCTAGTTTATCATTCAATAAAAGTGAATAAAAATGAATTTTGGAGATGCTACGAAACTTTATTCTAGCATTGCGTGAGGGCACGGCAATGGTTTAGTATGGGGGAGTGATGATACTGCTTTTATACATAGTCTCGTCGTCCAAAACGGGCTTTTAATGCATTAAATATCATGAAAATGGCCAAATATATGCTTGTGTTTGTTACTTGTGTATTTTAGGTACGGATATTGAGAAAATCACAAAAGATCACAAGAATCATACAAAAACAAACACGGGAAACGAAGCCGCACAATGAACCAAGCCCTAATGAAGATTTTCTAAGAAAAACCCTTGAAGATTGGAAGATTATGCAAGAAGGGTCCTCCAATATTGAAGAATTGACACTTTAAACCCTTGTATCTTCATAATTACAAGATTGGTCCTTAAAGTTTGTCAAAATCACAAAAAAGGCCCTCCACTTTGAAGAATTGGCAAATTTAGTCCCTCAACAAAAATAAATTGTCTATATTAGTCCTCCTCGAAGTCAAACATACCATGAAGGACTTCAAGTTACAAGAAATTACAAGTTTGGTCCTTTAAATTTGTGAATTGCAAAAAGGACCCTTAACTTTGAAGAAATGGCAAAAATGATCCCTCATTAATCATGACTTGTCAGTTTCAGTCCTCCAAGAAGTCAACCATACAAGTCAAGACCATTATCTATGAAGAAAATGCCAAAACAACCCTTCAAGAATCATAAAATGGCAAGAAATACCCCTAAAAATACTTTGGAAAAGTATTTGGGGCAAAAGTGTGAAAAGTGAAACTTCAAATACAAAAGAAAACGGATTTTTGCATTTTTAACCAAAGTGGCAAGAAGAAAAGAAGTGAGGGACTTAATTGGGCATACAACATATCTAATCTAGACCAGTGGGAGGTGGACACGTGTCCCACTCACTTGAATCAACCAATCACACTTCACCCTGCTTCCACCTCAGCTTTCCACCCATAACCATATTTAACTAATCTGATTAGTTAATTAAATGGCGCTAAACACAACATTTAAACCCAAATACGGATCAAAACATGCACTGTTTATCATATGAACAAAATTGGGTTTTCTTAATTTGCTTATAATTAAACCACCATATGATCCAGATTAGTGATTAATGGTGCCTTAATCACATCCCAACCTTAAAAACATGTGCCACATCACTCAAAAGACCCACAAGAGATTCCCCTGCACCAAGGTTGAAGATACAGCCAAAAAACCACCAGTCATCCAACGTCCCAAAAACCTGCTTTAATCCTAAGCTCAATATGGACCCTTTAATCTACTGGTTACACTTTTTCACCTCAACATACAACCAAAATCCTCACATGATCAAGCATTTTCAAATTTCCCAAGGGCATATCTGGAAACTCACCAACTAGGGTTTACTTTTTTATTCAGCATTTAGGGTTTCTTGTAGCCTATTTAAGGCATTAGCATCACAACTTTGTAGCTTGCTCTTGATTTTTCCTTAGTTCACAATTCTAGAAATCTCATTTTCATATTAATAAAGTGTGTTTGAAATTTGTGAAGAAAGACCAAGTGCCAATCTTTATTCCTGCTTATTATTGTTTAATTTTAACTAATCTTGAATCCTAAAACCTGTTTTCAAAGGAGTGTGCAAAAGTTTGCATATTTTCCTATAATCTTGATATTTTGCTAAGTCTTGTTCAAACCTTGGAATTTTTAGGCTATAAGTGATCTATACACCCTGATAAGGAGCTTATCAAGGTGTTGTGAGCTTATAGTTTGGGGATAATCAAGTGTGGGGAACAAAGGTTGCATTAATCAAGTTTTCCTCTTTTTCTGTTTTTGATAATTTTGTGCTTTAACCTTGTTGAATCTTAGCAGGGTTGTTTGTGGAAGCTTGTGCTTGTTCTTGCTAGCACATAAGCTCAAAATTCGTGGTTGTGGATGTACATCCATGAGGTTTGAATATTTCTACCTTAAATCTGCTTAAAATCTTGATTTTTGGTGATTTTGTGTGTTGCTTGTGTTCTTGTGAAATTTGTAGCTTAATCTTGCTTAATACTGCATATTACATCTGTATATGTGTTTGATTGGGCTTGGGTAACCTTGGAATACACTTATACTTGTTTAAAATGGATTTGAAAGATAAGGGGTGTTTGGGATTATCTGTTTAAGATCATAGTTTGCTATTGTGTTGTTGGAAAGTGTTGTTTATGCTTTGTATCTACTATTCACTTGGTTGAGTACTAGTTTCTGCAAGTTATTGGCTTTTAAACCTTGAATCCAAGATTGTGCTACATCTGACTTGTTTTGACTGATTTTGACCTAAGATTTTGGTAATACCTAGAGTATATGCATGCTTAGGGTTAAAAAGTGTAAAATCATAGTTTATATAACCTGATAACAGGATTTGAGTGTTTGAATTTGGCTTGTTGGTCAAGTATATCAACAAAGTGAAAAATCTGTTTGTTCTTGTTCATCAGTAACTATTTGGTGCTTGAATCTTGATCTAAACTTTAAACCTGTGCATGAAACTTGTTGATTTATGTTCATTTGAATTAAATATAGCTTGTGTATGCTTTTGGTGCAATTTGGTTGGCTGAATCTTGCTAAAACAACTTATTAAGTTCATAACTGCTTAAGTTCATGTCTGTGTGAGATCTGGTGATTAATTGAATTAACTGTACTAATTGGCTGATTATGATTGTGTTTTTGTGATTGTTATTGACTCCTTATGATTAACTGATCATTTGAGTGCCTTTGTGAAACTTGAATCCACAAAAAAGTCATATAATACAAAAAGTCAATTAAGTCAAGCAGTGGGACAAATTTCCACTGCTCAACATCCAAAACTAGCCCCTGCTAGTGTAATTTATCATCCAGCTTATTAATAAGCCAATTTGGCTTATCCAGACCTGCAACAACTTACTTTTTGTAATAGATCTTTCATCATTTGACCTATTTATTTGATCTGGAGCTTATCAGACCTTGGCTTTGACTTTTTGCTAGAAAACTCATGAGTTTGACTTTTAATTAAGTGCTTATCTGCGTATTTCAGCTTATTGAGTGTCCTTATTGAAAAACTTTTTGTTGATTAAGCTTAGTTAAGTCATTTAAAAGCTTTTGAAACTTGAATCAGCTCTTGGGGTGGCCTAGAACTCGGAAACGACTATTTTGTCGTTTTGTGAAGATAACTTTTAGCTTATTCAGGCTTATTCCTTGTGCTTATTTCAAATTTCTTTTTTCATAACTCTTAAGTAACTCAAAAGAAGCTTGTGTGTCTAAGTTTAGCTTATGGCATCAGCTTATAGCTTAATGGGCCAAAAAGCCCATTAAGAATAAGCTGCTTTGAAATAAGCTAGCTTAAACTCATTTTCAGCTTTTGGGCCTTCAGAGTTTTGTTCTTAAAATCAAATTTTGAGTCAGATAGGAGCTTTTGGGCTTATTTGGACAAAATTTTGCTTATTGGGCCTTTTTGAGCCCATAAAGGGGACTGTTTGGACTTTTAGCCCATTTCTAGGCCCAATAGGAGTATTTTTGTAATTTCAACTTCATTTCTGTGTTTACTAGGTTAAAATAAGCTAGTTTTCAACTTTTTTGAATTCTTTATAAATTTTCGATTTTTATTAATATTTTATTATTATTTTATTATTAAAAAATAAAA